>JABUQX010004464.1:122500-130029 GCA_015478945.1 Trachelipus rathkii
GTTAAAAGAAGAATGATTTTTAATTTTTATTGTAAGATACGAAAAATATATAACAAAAAAATGAGAAAGATTTTAATCTTATTCAATTATCTGTTATCTTCCTCCTCAATCTCCTCTTGCATTCTGAAATAGGGTCATATTCCCTTTCACAAAGCTAAATTTTTCAAAATTGCTGGATGCCATGGCTGCCCTCTTTGCTCTTAGAATCTCAGAGCCTTGACTAAACAACCTTTCCACGGCAGCTGAGCTGGTTAATGGGGTATTATACTTAATAAACAAGTCCACTCAGACCTCCTGGTATTACGGAAACAGGTTCCTAGTGAGAGGGGGTACTGTGGTGAACATTTACTGCAGACCAGCTATCCAAGATTTGTCACAACTTCTCCTCCAGAGGTGTCTGCTGAATATATGGGCCCTTCAGTTTCTGAAATATTTAGAAATGGTATCAAGAACTTAAATTTTTTTTACGTTTCATTTGAACATTGTGCCAGTGTATTGTGAATATATATGTAATGTATAAATTGTATATATATATATATATATATATATATATATATATATATATATATATATATATATATATATATATACTGCTATATATATACTATATTCTTTCTAATATGTAGTATATGTATATGCGGTAATAATATATATATAATATATATATATATATATATATAATAATAATAGCATAATAATAATAACTAATAATAATAATATGCATATATAATATAATATATATAATATATATAACAATATATAATATTAGTAATATGTAATATAATATATATATATATAATAATAACCATAAACAATAATAATATAATAATATAGCAAGGTAAAAAGAGCATAAGTCACTTAGCAGAGCAACAAACGACAATAATAGCCCAGCAATAATACTCAATATATGGAAAGCTTTGAAGCGTTTCTTCGTTACATAATATATATATATAACACATATGCATATATATCTTATATATATATATAACAATAACCTTAATATATATATATGTAATATGTATATATATATATCCTACTTTTACTCATATATATATAACGCATATAAATCTCTCCTTTCTTTCTAACTATAACATACTCCCAACTATAACTATATATATATATATATAACTATACCGCTATATATACTGTATATATAAATAACAGAGATGCTTGAGTTTGCTCTCAGTATAAAAATAACTCACCATAATTGGGTTCATTTTCAGACTCTGTCCCATCACCTTCAGTGCCTTAATGTTTAAAAGTAAGATTCGCTCCAATATTACACTTTATTTCCTCAAGTATCCTGGTCTTGGTAGCTTAGTACTTCCCCTCATTAACCTACGTACCACTCGAGGTTGAAATTGAGGATGCAGGAGAGCTACGTTGCCATAAGCAAATCAAAATACTGCTAAACCTCGGTTCAAAGCTCTTTTTTTCCCTTTCTAACCTCGGTTTGGTTGCTTTAGCAAGTAGTTGACTAAGTTTTTGGCATAGTTAAATTTTTTTCACCTCGTTGCATTTTCCCCGATCTCTTGTCCTTGAGGGAGGGGAAGAATTAGGCCAGTGGTGCCCAACCTTTGGTCAGATGTTTTCTCAAAGTGGTGATAACGCCCCCCTTCTGGACGCTGGAGGCCCTAGGGGGAGCGGTAGGCTGGCTAGAAAAAATGGGGGTGTTGAGGATTATTTAGTAATTTAGTTCATATTTCTTTACTTAATATATTTATACGATATATATATATATATACTCATACCTCGGTCTGCTGCTCATATATATATATATATATATATATAACATATATATATATATATATATATATATATATATGACTTTATTGTGGTTTTTAAGTTTTGGTAAAGTAAAAAAAAATTGAGGGCGTTAATATTTGATTTTCAAAGTGGGCGGTAGACAAAATAGGTTTGAGAGTCTATGCTTTAGTCTATCGCGAGCAAATTAAGAATTTAAAAATTTTAGGCAAGCCAAGCCACACATAGGGCGACGACCACTATTAATTATATATATATATAATAATAACTAGCCATATATGTATATATATATATATATATGTATATATGGCAATAGCCAATAGCCAATAATAATATATGTATAACCATATCAAGTGCTGTGCTATGCTGCTAACCTTAACCTATATAATAATATATATATATCGTATATATACATAATTTGTATATAAATGTAATAATATATAAAGTGCCACCATTCACGGGCGGGATACCAATGGAGACGAAACGAAAACAAAGAAAGGATGATAAAAGAGAATTTGATAGCCATGCATCCTGACCCTTGCTTAACGCAATTTCCTCAGGTGAAGCAGACGCGAAGAGACTTTAAGGAAGATTGAATACTGCAGGAAAATGGATGAAGGCAATTAGTTCAACAAAATTATGATGATCTGGAAAGAAGGAGGCACCACAACAGAATGCCTTAGGTCTCAATAAATACTCATGTGAGAGTAAGGCACTTCTTGTTTTACGAGGGCGACGCAGTGGTTGAGGAATATGAGGAGGTCAATAATCTCAAGGGGCTTCGGTTTGAAATACCTATATAAAAGAGATTTGCACCAATATCAACTCACACGAAAGGGTCAGGGAATTAGAAAGTATTGGACAGTTTATTGGTCTCCTTAGCCTTAACCTCAACACTATCAAGGGATGGTGGAACCCCAGGATCCAAATGTGATAACAGTGTTATTCCATACAAGGCCGAATAAGACCCTTATAACTGGAGTAACTGAGCTAGAAGAGAAATTCACGCAATCTGAAAAGGATTCTAAGATCGCGAAGCGAACCAGCGGGCAAATGATTTGTCGTTTCCAGGAAAAGGGTTGCTATACTCAGTCAAAAGAATATTTAGGTTTACGGTGAGACAGTCGTGTTGTTGAAGAAGCATAACAAAAAGTTGCGCTCTCTTATCTGGTTTTTTTGAAAAAGTTGAGTTTTTAAAATTGAATTTCACAAGAATGCAGTTAGCCCCTGAAAAATCCCGACCACATCGGCAAGAATTGAATCGGAAAACTGTAGACGAGGGAACTCTAGATACAAACAGGGAGCACATTTGGGATGAGTGGAGGAATGAAGAGTTGACTCCAGCAGCATAAGAGTGAACAGAGGTAGAAGTCCCAGCTAAAGACCATTAAAGAAAGTAGGAATAAAAAGGTGGAGATAAAACGGAACCATGAGAACACCACAATAACAAGAAAGGAAAAGGAGGTTGCTCCCATCAACAAAGGCACAAAATGGAACGATCTGAAAGAAAACTAGACAAAGTAAGCAAAGAGAGAAGGAGGAAATCAAAAGGAAGGTAGCTTAGAGAGTAGGTGTATGTGTCGTACCCTGTCAAGAGCCTTAGATATGTCAAGCGGCGCAAACCACACAAGACTCCCCATGGTCCCTAAAGGCAGAGACCATAGATCAATGATATATATATATATATATATATATATATATATATATATATATATTCTAACTATATATAACAACAACCATATATATATATATATATATAATATATAACTTATGACTCGTATATTTATAAATATAAATATATATATATATCGTATATATATAATTTCTAAAACTGTAATTTTTTTAATAGCTGCGACAGATCTGAATTTGCGAGTCATGAGCCACATTAGAACGGTACGCGAGCAACATGTTGCCCACGCGGGCTACGGGTTGGGCACCACTGGATTAGGCAATAGGACTCCCACGTACGCATTCTCCTCTTCCTGCAACATATCAAACCTAGCAGCAATAGGCGCCATTATTTTCGATGTACTCCGCAATTACCTCACTTATCACTTTTATTAAATACTGGAAGACAAGGCTTTTGCTCCACACTGAGTATATTTGTTGATTTGTGTCCTACTGCGACCATCAAAGGTTCTTAAACGGGTCTTTTATAGAATCGTATGGGGAGTTCAGCGATTAACACTTGATGTTTTAAGCTTTGTTTCCAACTCCTTCTTAATTCTCACCAGCAGTTGTAGTTTTTCCTGTTTTGGGCATTCCACAATTCCTGTGCTTTTTGGTAAGTGTCTTATTAAATGGATCTTGGTACCAGAGGACCAGCGAGGAACATTTGTGAAACATCCTTAGGAGCCAAAGATGTTTAATGTGTAGGAAATGCAACGGCGTTGTTTAGTTAGGCTAAGTGCATCATATTGATTCATTATTATTGTGTTCTTTAAGCGGATTTTCTAGCTGGAGGTTTTGTCAGCAGAACCTGTGTCACTAATTTGCTCCCTCTCTTCAACCGCAAGCTCCCACTATCTCTGCAATCGGTGCTTGTTCTTCTTCACGCTAGGCGTCACCCGTTTCTGCATGAGCATCTACCCAAAAGGCTGCACAGAAATTTGCATCATTATCTGTTGTAATGCAGGCAGGCAACCTGAAGATAAATTTTTTAATTTAGTTGTTTCCTTATTCATTTGGAGTTATAATTTTTTCAGCATTACGTTATTATTTCCTATTGATTTTTACTGACCTTATGCTCATAAATTGTTGATGAATATCCGTTATATTGTTGGCTAGGACTGTGCTGGTCTGAGAAACAGATAACTCTCTACAGGCAAGGACAGACTTCTCTCTCTTCAAAGTATTCATATTAATCCAGTGAACCGTCATCCCCTGAAAACTCCCGTTTGTTGTTCCCAGTCCAGCTGTCTGCGGTTGTGGCCACATAACAGACCTTATATAATGTTGGTTAAATCAGCCTTCCCTTATTATGCATGACATCAAAATCCCTCATCACTTTCCTTCTGGAGGGTAGGTGGAAATCAGAGTTCAGGTAGGACAATAATTCGACAAGAACTCAGACTCCACAATGTTAATTGGCCAAATGTCACTGTCAAAATCAAGAAACAAAAATATTTGATGAGAAATGATATTAATAGACAAATGAAACTTAGTATTTTAAATTCGAAAATTTTTGTATGTGGACTGTATTCTGTTAGATTTTTTAATCTGTTAATTGTGACACCACTTATAATTAACCTATAGTTAAATAAAACACTTACCGTAGTTATAAAGTACCTCAAGGGCTCTCTTCTGTTTAAATATTTTCGACATAGGCTGAAGAATGATGGTTTGACGCCTTTTGCTGGGTGTCTCACTGTCTGTTGTTAAGCAGCTCCGGCCCCGCTTTGACCCTCCTTCAATTGCAGTACACAGCAATTGAAGGATCTAAAGGAAAGGTAAAAATAAGCAGTACCGTAAAAGCTGAAGTTTTTTTTTACATTGGGAGCATTCAATCTTTCCCTTGGACATCACTCTATTGCCCACAATATACTCCTTCTTGCTCTTGACAGACAGAAAAGTACTTGATAGGTTGCCTGCAAGTGAGCTTGGCTGCTTTATTTTCATAGGGTAGGAGGCATCCTGCTCAATAATTGCAAAGAGTTACACTTCAGAGCGAGCTTTGGAGTACAGTTCTTACCACAGCTTTTTCCCTTTCATTTCTGTTTGTTGTTTAAACACAACATAAGAAATGTTTGATAATGATATGACAACCAACAAACTTAGCTAATTCAGGCTATAAGCAGCAACCAATAATGACAAACTCAGCATAGCAAACAACCAGCAACAATAAACGATATCAAAGCAGCAACACAAACTAAATGCAACAATAATAAATAGCCAAGCAGAAGCAACAAATGACCATGGCCAATAACAAATATTGGCAACCAAAATAAATGCTAATAAACAACTAATAGCATAAAATTGGCAAACCAATAATAAATGATGATGACGCTCGTAAAACCAAACCAATAAACCAGCGGCAACAATAATAATAACCGATAAACAACAAATCTACAACAGTAATAATAATAATAATAATAACGACGTAATAATAATAAGTAATAAATAAAATGAACTATTAATAATAATAATATATGACAATATAGACAAATAATGGCAATAAATAAACCAGCTACAGCAAATAACAATAATAAACAATAAATAATAGTAAGTATTATTATATTAAATAGTGTTTCCTTTCTTAACATAACAATTAAATATAATGATATATAAATAAAATATTATATTATTATAATATTATTAATATTATATAATATATAATAATATATTAAATAATTATATTATTCATTCAAACTTTTCTTATCTCATATATGTATGTATTTTTATATATATAATAAATATATTATATATATTTATATATATATAAATATTTTCATAAAGATATACTTTTTATATTTTTAATAATATATAAATATTTTTTTTACTTTCTTTTTATTATATAAATATATTTTACTATATATATATATATAAATAAATATAAAATATATATATATATATTTATATATATATATATATTAACTTATATATGAGTAGATACGCATGTTTTCAGACATATATATATATTACTTTTGTATACCTCTCACACACATATATATATATATATATATTTTTATATATCTTTATATTTTTTCTCTTATATTTATAAATATTTTATATGTATTTTCTTCATATATATTTTCTTTTTCTTTCTCTTTATATTTTATATATATATATATATATATATATACTTTATTAACTATATTATATATATTTTATAATATATATACTCATATATATATATCAAAACAAGAATATAATTTTGGATAGACATAATTATAGTGAAGGATTAATTTATGAGGATAGATGAGTAGCTTTATCTTATAAAAGTTCAGTTGAGCTTGATGCAGTTCCAGGGAACATTCAACTCATAAAAACTGTTTGGTTACCTAGCACTGATTACTTTATTCATACTCAACTATATTTACCTCAGTATATATATATATATATATATATATATACTTTACTATCTTCTATATATAAAATAATATATATATCTTTATATTCTTTTAATATATTTTTCTTTTATATATATTATATATATATATATATATTTCTTATATTATATATATATATATACTTTTCTTATTATATCTTCTTTTATATATATATCTATATATCTTTATATATATATATATATCTCTATATATATCATGAAGAAGGAAGGAGAGGGAGAGAGGAGAGAGAAGGATTGGAGAGGAGGAGATCTGTTGTAAGTCCATTTCAGTACAGCTGTACAGTTTAACTAGATAGGCAGACTTCATTTCCATATAATACTATTATATTTAATAAGTATGTTATGTTATCATATAAATATAGGAAAATCTTATGCCATAACTTTCAATTTACTGTTAGAACAGGTAGGAAGGAGAAAATTTCCATATGAATTTAATTATTATAATTGTTATTACTAAAGTAGTTGATTTTCTTTAAATTTATTTATAAATCAGTTTCTTTTTACACTTTCATATAAAATTCTAATAATTTATTTTACTTTACCATTTAAATTATTTTATTAAAGAGACTAAAATATTGGGTAGGAGCTACCTACCCAGCCTACACCCTAAATATACGCCCCTGATATATATATATATATATATATATATATATATATAACTGCTATATATAACTGCTATATATATATATATATATAT
>JABUQX010004465.1:5000-85000 GCA_015478945.1 Trachelipus rathkii
AAACCATTTACGCATGTCACTGGGCTAAGTAGTTTACTAGCCTTGATATGTTTAAGGGTTACTATCAAATGAACCTGGCGGAGTATAGTAGGGACTTCACGGCTTTCTCAACGGTGAGTAGACAGTACCGGTTCAAAAGACTGAGCTTTCGCTTAAAGAATAGTCCGGCTGCGTTTCAGCAAGAAATGCAAAGGACAATCATGGGATTTAGCAAAGATAAGGTAGTGGTGTATGTGGATGATGTGTTGTTAATGTCAAAAGGTTTTGAGGAGCACTTGCTGCTAATAGACAAATATAAGAACGGTTTTGTGAAGCCAACGTAAAGGTCAAGGTTGGGAAATGTAGTTGGGTACAAAAAGAAGTAAAGTTTCTAGGACATATCATCAGTAGAACAGGGATCAGGAATCTTCCGGAGTTTGTGGAGCAGGTTGATAGACTTGAGAGGCCAAACACTGTTGGAGAGTTAAGAAGGTATCTGGGCATGATAAACTTCCAGAGGAATTTTATAAAGAACTGATCGGAGCTGGCAGAACCTTTTAATGCACCAACAGGAAGCAGACGGAAAGATGTGATTGAGTGGACGGAGGAAAGAGTAAATACATTTACAGGATTAAAAGGGGGAATGAAGGAATCAATGGAGCTAGCGTTCCCCGACTTTTCGGAAGGAGTGAACAAGCTTGAGTTGTTTGTAGATGCCAGCAGTTTTGTTATGGGAGCTGGTCTTTGCAAAAACAAGGTGACGAATAGAGGGTCATAGCCTGTAACTCACACTCCTTTAATGCATGCGAAAGGAATGCGTCAACCATTGAAAGGGAGTCCTTGGCAATATGGTGGAGAATTAAAAGTTTCAGGCCATTCTTATTAGGGAAAGAGTTTATTCTATTTACGGACCATCGGCCATTGGTTTATCTACACAAGATGAAGTTAGTTGACAGTAAGCTGGCACGAGTGTTGGACGACTTGAGCGAATACAGTTTTGAGATACAATACTATACAGGGAAAGAGAACATCTTTGCAGATACATGGTCCAGGTGTAGCAAGAATTATGATCAGGGTGAAGCACCGGTAGATCTGGATACTTTGCCAAAAAGGTTAATCATGGTTAAGGAAGTCCCCGGTGGAGCAAACGCACTGTTTTTTAGCTCACAAGTTGTTTTGGAGAACGCCCAGGTTAGGAACCTGGAAGAGGACAACGATGCTTTAATTAAGAGACAAATTAGCAACTACGTTAAGTGATAACCAGAAATTGTCTGGAATAGGAAAACAACAGAAAATGCTGAAGTATTTAAAGGCATTAAGGTTACCTGGTAGAGAACAAATAACGTAGGTGTTGTTGGTGACTATTGACTTGTTTAGGGTAATAATCTGGTTACACCATGGTACGTGCTGTTTAGTATAGTATATCGGACCCAGAGTGAGAGAGGAAGAAGATTTGAAAAAGGTTAACATACAGGTGAGTGGTTGAACGCACTTTAAACACTTTAAGGGATGATGAAACGTTCAACAGGTGTAGGTAAAACACTATAGTGAACGAGCGTCTAACCCAGGAGGAATCACAGCAGAATGAAGAGGAGCTAGAGGAGTCAGTGAACGACCGTACGAATAAAGAATTAGGAATTAACCTAATGATGCGGGAAAGAAAACATGAGTCCAGGTTAAGTTGCAATCATGTACTGAGAAGGGTAACTTGGCAAGAAGTTTGTATTAGTGAGGTGCGCAAGTGTGCATTTTTAGACACGGGTTTGGTAATCAGTTTGATCCAGAAAAGTGTGGTTGACGATGTAAACAATTTTTGACATATCTTAAGAAACTGGACAGTAGACTTGGTACTAAACGGAGTGTCTCAGGACATTGTAAAATGTAACCAGGCTGTCAAAGTGGAAATTAGTACTCGCTACAGACGGGTGTTGTTTCCACTGGTAGTGATACCAGACGGGTTTATTCCAGTATGTATGTTGTTAGGAATGAATTATCTGGTGGAGGTCGAAGGGGCATTGGACTTTGGTGAAGGAATAGTGTGTCATTGAGATGACGCAGATGATGTGAGTTTTTCATTTCTGGCTACAATAGGAGCACACAATATAACAAAGCAAGGTGGAAAAGAGGGTAATGTACTGTCAGCCCAGGACATTATTAATCTTCAGCAAAGGTCACAGGTAGTAAGGAGGTTGAAGGAAAAGGTTCAGAGGAAACAGGTACTAACCAAAAAGGATGCACTATTAAAGGAATTTTTTACATACCGGGATGATATTTTAATGAACAGGTCAATCTTGGTGAAGAGGAAGGGACCAGGGCAAGCTAATGCAGTTATTGGGTTTAAACAGGTGGTGAGTGTATGTGTCATAACCCATTTAAACATGGCACATATTGGAAGAAATAAATTGTTAGACCTGGTGAACAAGCACGTATGGCATCCAAGGATCTCATGGGTGGTGCAGAAAGTATGTCGGACATGCCCAAAGTGCCAATTCACTGCTCAACAGTGAAAATTTTTCCTAATTTTAAATTGTTATTTCCTAATCATTTCAACATGGAAAAAACAAAAATGACCTTAAAAATTTCGAATTAGTTCGTCGTTAAAAAGCATTTATGCAAAGTAATGAAATACATATATTACCTTTTAATACACAATGTAAATATTTAACCTTTCGGTATATGGTGAGGCATGGCAACGTTACAAATGTACAGACAGCAATAGGGAATCTACAGTTAGTTGGTCGTCTGTGCTAAAATGTGGAATGCTGTGTATTTTCTTCTTGAATATATATATATATATATATATATATATATATATATATATATATATATATATATATATATATATATATATATATATATATATATATATATATATATATATATATATACATATATATATTATATATATATAATATATATATATATATATATATATATATATATATATATATATATATATATATATATATATAATATATATAATATATATATATATATTATTATATATATATATATATTATATATAATATAATAATTATAATTTATTATATATTATATATATATATATTATATATATATATATTTATATATTTATATATTTACAACCTGTATCTTCTTTCTTGAATTACATGGGTGTGTAGGTAAATTTGACCATGTTCAACCTAATGATAAGCATCCGAACTCGCAAGAATGCTGAATGGCTATGGGAGACACTTCATCAAAAATGCCAGAATAAAACTTCAAATGGAGAAAAATGGATATGAAGGATTTTTCAATAATAAACGTTTTCAAATTTTTATAAACTTTACTTTATCATTGTATGCATACGAATTGTTAATATACTTTTCAAAATAAAATGATTTATCAAAAATGTAGTATCAGAATATTCCTTACAAATAAATAAATAGTCTTCAAAAATACTTTCTTCTTAAAAATAAGTTATTCTTCAATATAAAATATTTATATAAATGTGGATTAAATAATAAGAGTCTTGGAAAAATTACAATGGGAAAGAGAAAGCCTTTAAAATATAAACAAATCGCGAGCGCTTGCGAGAGAGTCAGATAAATATCATAGCATCACACTTTATCTGAATAAATCTGTAGACTTTTCAATAACAATAGATTAGATACGAATGTATTTAATTATTATTAAATATCAATTGATAATTGTAGAACACGTAGAAACTTTCATAAATCTTCACAAAGTTAATATTTCTTAAGAAAATACACAAAATATTTCAATTATGGATCACAAACACAGTTTATAAATTTATAGAAATGGCATCGCTCTTCTGCGTGCAACGAGGATAAAATATTAAAAATTAGGACTCGGAAATACTCACTTGCCAGAGTAATTATAATATCTTAATAGTAGAACTTCTTATTTATTTATCAAAAAGACGAGAAAATGTAAAATCTTAAATAATATTATGAATACATCACATAAATACACGTTGTAAACAAAGTCACTGTGGCTTAGTCTAAACATTGTATAGCTACAGACTTTTCTGAAACTCTCACTGCTCACAAAGCACGACTGGCTCCGAACAAGGCTCAAGAAGACTCACTTAAGACTACAGTACGTCTGCGTTCTTATAATATATTACGAGAGAGACTCAATTTATTTACATTGGAGTCTCTCGCGACTCAATCATGATTTTATACAAGAAAAGTAATTACAGAATTTTGTTTTTTGTTTTTTGAAGGCTTCTAACGTATAAATATATTTATAATAGTATAGATATATTTACACCGTATAGAATACCTCCTCTCTAAGACAAAAAGTACATTTTTAAAAATCCTACTACTCTTTTGAAACACAAATGAGTTATGTAAAAACAAAAGGAATAAAATTCTAATATATACTTTTAATAATATATACGAACTAATGACTAATATACAGTAGAGACATTTTCTTCCATCTTTTTCCAGACTCATGGAAATCCTTTCCACCAAAATTTATGTACAGGACATTCAAGGGATTCTTAACATGATAAAATAGATAAAAAAATAATATATACAATACTATAAGTACATCTTTACATTCCATTCAAACACCTACTCTAAATGTAAGTAGTTCAAGCAGAAACATAGGAACATAGAATACAATACCCTTGAAAAAGAATCACTACTCGGAAAATTAGAAATCGTTGCAATCGTGAGAAAAGGAAGGAAGATTAGTGTGGTCATTATTAATCGGAGTACTATGCTCTAGATATGTCTTTTTACTAGAACGGAGGAACTTAGGGCTCTGTTCCCTCGGACCTCGGAAATGTTGATGCGGATGATAACTGCTGTCAGAAAGATCGGATTCCGATCTCGATCTGCTAGAACTTAAAGGATTGGAACTTTCATTATGATTACGAAAACCTGAAAATGACGATTTCGGAGTACTATCTGAATTGAAAGTTTGTTCATACTGACTATTTTGCATTACGGGATTAGAGATATTTGGAATAGATTGCCTTTTTAATGGATCTCTAAAAGAAGAATTTGAATAATTGAAACTATTATTCGGAAGAACAGGATGAGGATTTTTATGCAAATTTTGTGTGTACTGATGAGGGAAAATGACGTTGTCAGACTCATTTTCGGGTTTATCATACGGATCTATCTGTTCATTATTATCATTTCTTTCAATTTTAAAATGAACCTTTTTTGGAATAATTGCGATTAGAAGAAGAAGAATTAGAATTAACAGAAGGATTAGGATTGATAACCGCTTCTGTGACCACCTTGAAATTATCACTGTGAACAGCGACTTCTCGACCGGTTTGGAGACATTGCAATATGAATCTATTGCGTCCTAATATTCATATCACCCTATAGGGTCCTTGCCAACGCTTAAAGAGCTTTTTTAGGCAAACCAGCAGGCTTGATAGCTAAAATATAGACTCCACTACCGATCTCTATATTTCGATCTGAAGCTTTATTATGTTGTCTGTTGACAAATTTTTGAGTTTCATTTTCTAAATTTTCTTTGGCAATCTCTCTAATAAGGTTAGTTCCTACAGCTAAATCTTTAAGATCTTCATGGGTAGGACAAAATTCCGTATCAGGGTTCATGAAAGGAGTAATATAATTCTCGATGTCGTAGGATAAACGCTTGTTGTAACCGTGCAATACATAATGAGGCGAATCACCTATCGTTTCATTAAAAGTCGAATTAATACATAACTGTAGAAAAGGAAGGAAAGGTACCCAATTATCACCTTTTATATTTACATAGTGTCGCAGATAGTTTTCTATCTGTAAGTTCGACCTTTCCACATTACTATTTGTGATTGGTGTACGAATTGAGATCTCTACCTTATTTATCTTCCATAATTTACAAAGTTGTTTAAATAAGGAAGAAACATACTCCATAGCGTTATCTGAAATCAATACAGAAGCTGTATTGTGCCGAACGATGACTCTGTGAAACAATGCATTTGCGATATGCACACCGATGCGTGAGGGAATAGGACAGAGCTCGACATATCTGGTAAGAGAGTCCTTGAAGACCAAAATATACTTAGCACCAGTTTTTCGGCACGTAAGTAAAGGACCTAAAATGTCAGTATGAATTCTACTGAAGGGGGAGTAAGCAACGGGATATTTGAAAATGGGAGCTCTCTTTGGAATGCTCCCCTTAACATTTAAACAGGACGGGCATTCCCGACAGAATTGAAATACTAATTTGGACATGTTCGGAAAAATGTAACGCTCTTTAATCCTTTTCTCCGTTCGGATATGTCCCATGTTACCCGAACCTAAAGCACAATGACAAATATTTAGAATAGTATACACGTAGGATTCTGGAACTTCTATCAAATACTGCATGTCCTTCGTGACATAATATTAAATATCTTTGATGTAAGCATGTGGAAAACAAAATGTGTTTCCATTTTCTTCTATGAATTTAATGATTGGTTCTAATCTCGGACATTTCTCTTGTTCAGTTTTTAAGACTTCTGACGTGAGATTATATAACTTTTTATTTTCGATGAGAGATGCAACATTGGAAACTGTATTGACTGATAAGAGAGGGGGGGATGGCGGGAAAGATAGTCAGGGCAGATATTCTTCTTTCCCTCAATATATAAAAACTCTGGGTCAAAAGAATTCACTTTGATAGCCCACCTTGCGAGCTTGTGATTTAAATCTTTATTTTTAAAAATGGAAACCAGTGGTTTATGATCAGTGTAAATTTTAATCTTGTAACCATAAAAAATGTTACGAAACTTACTGAGTGCCCAAGTCACAGCTAACGATTCGAGCTCAATAGTAGAATAATTCTGCATGTCCTTCGTGACATAATATTAAATATCTTTGATGTAAGCAAGGGGAAAACAAAATGCGTTTCCATTTTCTTTTATGAATTTAATGATTGGTTCTAATCTCGGACATTTCTCTTGTTCAGTTTTTAAGACTTCTGACGTGAGATTATATAACTTTTTATTTTCGATGAGAGATGCAACATTGGAAACTGTATTGACTGATAAGAGAGGGGGGGATGGCGAGAAAGATATTCAGGGCAGATATTCTTCTTTCCCTCAATATATAAAAACTCTGGGTCAAAAGAATTCACTTTGATAGCCCACCTTGCGAGCTTGTGATTTATATCTTTATTTTTAAAAATGGAAACCAGGGGTTTATGATCAGTGTAAATTTTAATCTTGTAACCATAAACAATGTTACGAAACTTACTGAGTGCCCAAGTCACAGCTAACGATTCGAGCTCAATAGTAGAATAATTCTTCTCTGCTTTACTAAGCATTCTTGATGTGAAAGAAATGGGTCGATCATTCCCTTTGGAATTCTTTTGAGCTAAGACTGCCCCAAGCCCTACCCTACTAGCGTCAGTAGAGATGATAAAATTTTTAGTAAAATCAAGGAACTGCAAAATCGGTTCCACAATAAGCTTTTGTTTGAGGGTGTCGAAAGCTTTTTGCTGCTCGTAAGACCAAACAAAAGGAACGTTCTTTCTAAACAGAGACGTAATAGGATGAGCAATAACACTGAACATAGGAAATAAATTACTGAAGAAAGATGTAAAACCAATAAATTAAAGAGCGGATGAGACATCCGTGGAAATCGGAAAATATTTCAAAGCTTGCAGCTTGGTCGGATCTGCGGATAAACCATCTGTACTAATGAGAAAACCTAGATACACGAGAGAGCGCTTAAAGAAGTTCACCTTCTAGAGCTTCACTTTTAAATTCGCCTTTTTGAGGGCTTCAAACACAAGATTGAGACTTTGATAGTGTGAATCAATGTCTTTTGAGAATACAATAATGTCATCTAAATATATCAGAGCATTGATACCTAATAAATGAGACAGAAAGCCTCCATCACTTTACAAAAAATGTTTGAAGAATTTTTAATGCCGACTGGAAGTAATTTATACTGATAATGACCTCTATTTGTAGAGAATGATATGTAGGGCCTGCTTTCAGCAGCTACTTCTACACTATAGGGATTGAAAGAAAGATTAACACTTGAAAATACACTCGCATTTCCCAACTTGGAAATCGTACCTTGAACATCAGGTAGAGGTGTTTGCATGGGGACAATACATTTATTGAGCATGCGAAAGTCCAAAATAATTTTCGGTTTGGAACTTCCTTTTACGGGAATGATGAGAAGAGGATTTGAATGAGGAGATTTCGATGGTTCAATATATTCTTTTAAAATACAGTCCTTGACCCACTCGTCAATATCGGTTTGGAATTTATGCGGTAGTTGGTAACTAAGCGTGAAGATATATCTGGGGGAATCTGGAGTTAATTCAAGCTTAAATTCATCAAGGGGACAAACATCTACTTTGTCATTACTTAAAGCTACAAATTCTTTGTTAGCTATTTGAAAATCAAGGATCTGTTCCAATTGTGAAGCATCTTGAAGAACCACTAAGTCTGCTTCTTTGGTTGATTTTGACAAAAGAATTTCTTTATAAACAGTGAGTAACTCGGCATCGGAGAGACCCACCGAGGATTCAATCTTGTTTACATTCAAACAACTGCTTCGAAATGCAAGATAATTTGCTTTGGATACGACAGTATTTTTGTCAAGAATGATCGGAGATGAACTAAAATTTATACAATTTATTAAAATAGTGCCTTCATTTACGCCGCTTAAAACATCAGCAAACAAAATATTCGATACACAATTCTTTCTCGGACACGAGATATGTATTCTCTGGAGGAGATGTACCTGCTTTAGATTTGACATTGACTGATAATATCGCACTGGAAAATGCTTTGAACGTAACCGTATTTCGTAAGGATAAATCGTAACTTTGATCATCAAAAATACAAAGTTCGTGAGTAAAAAAATCGTTCTCAAAACTAAATTGATGCAAATTAGAAAAAGAATTTGTAGAATTGACTTTGGAATCGTCGGAAAAAGAATGGGATTTATTGTTGATCATAGAATTAAAACTTTGTTTCAAATCATGTATCAGAGGATCGAAAACTTGGGGAGAGATTTTTGAGAAACCTGTTTTACCATCTATCAATAAATTTTCATTACGGAGATCAAGAACAGCAGGTATAATACCTAAAACATCAGTGCCTAGGAGCATCTGGCCCTTAAAAATATAATCATTATCCACAACAATAAGATGAATAAACAACTGGTTATTTAAATCCAACTGGAGTTTCACTCTCCCTAAATTTGGGATTTCATTACCCGAAATCGATCTTAAAACAATATTGTTTTCTTTTACTTCGAGTGGATAAAGTTTACGAAGCCTTTCAAATACTTAAAATCGTATCAAAGAAACGCTGCTCCCAATGTCTAAATAGCTAGAAAGCTCATAAATAAATTCATACTCAACTGTGAGTCTTACCTTAAGATAATAGCTTTTTCCAATAATCGGATTATCGTCCACAAAATTTACTCTTGTCATTTGTGGATTCTGATTAACAAACTTTGCTTCTAAGGGGTTTATAACGACATTCTGAGGCTTTAAACTCGTTCCCCTTTCTAAAAATTTGGATCATGAAAGTAAGATGACTGACGAAATCGAAAAAATTTGGGGAGAAATACGGAAATTCGAGGTGCGATTTCCTTGTTTTGAAGGCGGAGAAAATGATTTATTTGAGTAAAATTCGTGCCTACGTGGCTTATAATTCGCATATTTGTTATGTAAACTTGCATTTGGAACATAATTCGGATCCAAATAACTTACCTTTGCCTCTAAATTTTTATCTTCAAATCGGAATGAATGCGGTGACATGCTGCCACAATTTCTGTTTACGGCTTTTTGCGGTACGGAAAAATAATGATCTGAAAGCATATTTTGAGCCTTATTTGAAAAATTAGCTCCTTTATTGTATGAATTTGTCGTATTTTGACAATAATTCACATTGGAGTTTCTTTTAAAATTACCTTTACCTCTGTTAAAGTTTGAGTTTGAACCATTTTGTACGTTCTGAATTTTACTAAAATTTGTCTGATTGTGACGAAAACTTGTCTGATTTTGACGGGGATTTATTTGATTTTGAGCATGTTTATTCTGCTAAAACTGTAAAATAACCCTTACTCTATTTAAGCCTTCAGGGGAGAATGGTTGCCATGACGTACCCTGGCAATTTCTTTGCGTCCCACGAGAATGGGCATGATGACACAAGGTACAATAGGGACAAAAAATGCAAGATGAAGACTAGTGACAGTGGTTTTCACACATCACGCAAAATAAAAACCTTACGTCCAAACTGATTTTTGGATGAGGAATATTGAGAATTTGAAGCATAATTTGACGAAGATTTTGGCATACTTTTCGTATTATAATCCTGGGAAAAAGATTGACGAGTTGTACTTTTTTCAGTATGAGTAGAATAGACTGGAGTATTATAGGATTGACAAGCCTTTTTACCTGATGAAGAGGAGATTTTACCATCGTTCAGAATGTGGTTTTTCTTTAGATATTTTTGTATCTGTTTAGGTATGGAATTTTGAATATTGAATTCTTCGTGAATCACACGTTGCAATTGGAGTTTTGTATTGGCATACAGAATAGAAAATAAAAGTGAACGACGCTGTTCGTCTGAGAACTTCACATCGTGGATCAATGAGGCAGAATCTATAAAAATCTGCAAAGCTTTTTGTGCGTCGGTTATAAATTCAAGGAGTGAATGATTGCTACTCCATTTTAAATTCACAAAATCGCTGAATGCTTCAAAGGAGCTTTTTGAACAAAGTGGATTTAAAAAGAAAGTATGATTAGTTTTGAACTCTTCCCATGTTTTTGCATGGCTCAGTTCTGGGGTGGATTGAATAAGATAAACAACATTGCCTTCTCGCATGTTAAAAAATCTAGTACAAGCACGTAGCTTCTCAGTATCGGAGACAATTCCCTCATCTTCGAAGTATAAATCTATAGAAGAAAACCAACTCCCTAACTCACAACTTTTCCAAACGTTTTCTACATAGCCAATTAAGAGCGAAATATTGGGTTTTGTATGCGTGAGACGATCGATATTAAGAACAGGCCGAGCCATGTTTGAAGAATTATTAAAATCAGAAGGAGAAATAGAATTTTGACCAGCGTTTACGGCACTCGGATTCAGCTCGTCAGGAGGAGGAATTTCAATGGTTTCGTTTTCATCAAGATTGACAACCTCTTCGTTGTCGGATGGCATAGAAAGGATGAAATATTAAGGAAAAAATATTTGAAACCACGAAAATAATATATTAGAGAAAAAAAATAGATTAAGCATAAATAAATACTATAATTATCAAATATAGACTTACACTGGAGAATATTGGATGATAGGTGCTTCGATGGACTGCTTGGATGCAACTTATTCGTATATGAAGATATAGAGGACGTTAGCCTCGAAAAATGGATATTCAAATTTTTATTACAAAAAAATATTTTTAACCATAGAAATAAAAAAAAATAAATAAATAAATAAATAATAAATATGTAAGAAAATCCCTTGAACCTACTACCATCTGCAGGGAGGACGATGAAATTTACTCTTGAAGAGTTCTGACGATTTATTTCTTCTGAATTATTTTTGTGGAAGGATTGATCCGTCTTGTCTTTTTGAAAAAGATTTTGAAAATGCCTTCTGGACTGAATGACTTTAAACACAATAAAAATTATTAATTATACATGAAAGAACAATAATGATCATAAAAAAATGAAAAAAAATTGATATATATATACATATTATATATATTATATATATATTATATATTATTATATATATATATAATATATATTATATATATACTATATATAATATATATATATATATATATATATATATATATATATTATATATAATATTATATATATATATAGATATTATATATATATATAATAAATAATTATATATTATATATACATATATATATATAATATATAGTGTAAATATATATACCTATTATATATATATATATATATAGTGATATAGCATATATATATATATAATATATATATATATATATATATATATATATATATATATATATATATATATATATATATATATATATTATATATATATATATATATATATTATATTATTTTTTTAATATATATATATATATTATATATATATATATATATATATATATATATATTATATATATATATATATATATTTATATTATATATATATATATATATATATATATATATATTATATATATATATATATATAACGGGAGAATAGCATTTAAAATAATAGCTTTTACCTCCCTAAAATATTTAAGACAGTCAATGATCAAGAATAATATATAAAAGTACAAAAGTTAGATAAACACACCTTGTACGTCAAAAAGAGGCAAATAGTTCGTATCTCGTCGTATTTTGGTGATGTCAATAAGAATTTCCAATTAGAGGATGAAAGCTTTCGCTAACCCCAGGGAAGATGAGGTGGACCCCGCTCTTCCTATCTACCAGCAGTGCTTTCCAATGGATTGTGTCTGCGTTTGTTGCGTAAACACTTATTTAACACTTACGAACGAGTTTCATTAGATTAAGTTACTTTAAATAGATAATTAGAAAATTAATCGGTTAAATTAAAAGTGTGTATCTGTTATATTTTATTGAAAGAAATATAGCCGGATAACTTTTAAGGATAAATAATAACTGATAACACTGTGCAATTGAGTGATACGAAATATTAAATAGATGTTTATTTGTCTGACACGTAATCGGTCAGAATTACGACGATAACTGGTTCGATATAAATACGAAGAAAATCAAAAACCGAGTGGAAATAAAAGTAAGTAATATTTCAAAGTAGTTCTGATAATAATATATTAATTTAATGTAGAATTAATAATATGATTTCTCCTTCTCTGTTTCAGAATTCAACAACTGTTTGGACTGGTTATGAAAAACCAAAAGTACAAATAAAGATAAGATTTTTCTAACAAGGAAGCTTTCAGGATGACCAAGATTTTCCTTTGTCAAAAAGGTAAGTTTATAAAATATGTAGAATGTCGAGTCAGTATATTCTAATAAGGATTAGTCTTCTTTAGTAGAGTAGATCTTCTATCAACACAGTGGTGTCTTCTATATGATCTGGTAGTTATACTTGTAGATTACTTTTAAGTTCTATATAGATGTTCACGATCTCTATTCTCTTTTAGGCTATGTCTCGTAACTGGGTATGAAGAATGAAAAAACAGGGCAGGGACATCAACTTATTATCATTCAGCTGTTGTGGCTCTGGACCAGAGAATTCAAAATCAAGCAGGAAATTAACACAAGCCAGAAGCAAAAAGCCGGAAGCAAAATTAAGCCAAAAGCAGCCGGTAACAAAAATCAGCCGAAAAGCAAAACCAGCCAAAAAATAAAACCCTAAAAAAAATAAATAATGTAAGTCTTTTATATTTATTTACCCACAAAATTAAAGATATAAAAAGTAATTAAAGAATACACTAACCCTATCAATTGACGTTAAGCAATTTCAATGAGAGGCTTTAACTACTCCACTTTTTCGGCATGTGACTTCCTATCTGCACTATTTCTAACTGTCCCTTTCAACACTCAAACATGAATGCCTGCGAATAATATTATAATTATAGAACTCTTAATTTATGTCAGCTGCTTCTTTTAACATTACATTATTATGGCATCTTAAACTAATATATGAATTTACTACGAATTGAAAACTTAAATACTTTACAATGACATTAATCAATTCATATCTTAAATGAAGTATGGAAGTATTGTAAAATGGGAACGAAACCCACCTTGAGAATAACAATCAACAGCTTGAATTATTTATAGTTCATCAATCGGTGAAGAAATTCCACAGTCTTTCCACGTTATAAATATACTAATTTCCCTAACTTTAACGTTGATGAAATCAGTGAAAAACTAAAAACTAAACTTAAAGAAACTATTAATATTCATTTATTACTTCCACAAAACTTTCTGAAATCATAAAAAGAATTAATCTGATGCCTATTTTTTAAGGTTTTTAATAGATGAAGTATAGCTGAATAATATTTCATTTGGTTACTTGTTGTGTTACAGGGACAAGTGAGTGGACGACGATCCCCCTTACATCCCCCCCTGCTAAGTTTAAACCCCCCCCATAACAACACACATTTTTGTACTGTGTACTTAAATGATGAAAACCAAGCAGGAAGGTATTACAGAAGGGTGATCATCGTCTCTAACTAATTTTAGACGAACCATCATCACTAATATATTAATAGGGCGGTCATCATTGATAACCCCTTATCTTTTCTGTTTTATATACATTTTATATACAAGCATTTTGATTAAAGTAAATTATTTTTAAACTTTTTCTTATTTCCAAGTATTTCAAGAGGTCATAATTGACAAGTTTATTAAATAATTTTATTTACATAAGAGATTCTTAGAATAAGGTACAGATTGAATTTAATTTTTTTAGTATATCAGTAATGACAAGTTAGTTATGAGTTATGGACCAATTTGTCCTCGTCCTCAATAATTTTAAACCATTTTTTCATGTTAGTTTGACGTTGTTCCCAGGACAACCTCTCCCATTGCATAGTACGCATAACATTGCGCACAGCTCGCCTCTGTATAAAATCAACATCAGCTTCTGGTACATCCACACTGGACTGAAGGGCATATTTTCCATATGTGGTGGTAGTATCCGACGTACCAGGAAAAGATGAAGCACCATAGGATAACCATGATTGGTTACCATAAGCTGCATTATTGCCACATGATTGATTTGGAACTGCTTGTGGTGGAGGCACATAAGGTGTCTGCGTCTCATAAGCATAGTTAGAATAGTTATACTGATCATGCCCTGAAGGTGACATATAAGTATTCGAGGATGAAGTCCAATTTGGTTCTAAAGTCTTATCAAATTTCGGAGCATAACTAGATGTAGATGGCTGGGAATAATCATGATAACCCCCATATGAATTTTTTATTTTTCCATGAATTAGCACTTGAACGCGGTAGGCGTTCATACTTCTGGTTGCGTGAAAATGATAAAATAGGTCTAGGTTTATGGATAGTCGGTTGTACCGGAACAAAGCACTCTCTGTATCTACCCAATAAGGCATCTAGGAATAATTTGTTGGGATGAAGCCCATCCTGAAGTAAAGGAGATTTTAATGTATCGCATAATTGACGATAATAGTTATTGTGAGGAGTATTTTTATCAGACCCACTATTATTTTTTTAACCCATAATGATAATTCATATGATTTGTTTATTTGGCCAAGTATAATGAACAGAAGTTAATGACTCAAACTGATTGAAACTTTCAACTGAATGCTCCTGCAACTTCTTAGGATCCAATTCGGGATCATCTATCCCATAGTCTGCGAATGAATTTCCCCATTATTTAATTATTCGCTTTTTATTAAAAATATAAAGGTCTTGAATGGGAAGTATTATTAAATAAACTTTAGTTTGGGAATTGATTTTAGCTACGATTCCAGTAATTTCCATCATGATAGACGGAATGTTCTCAATGGTAAATGTTAGATTCGGTATCAAAACCGTCACCTTTTTTCCATCGTTATTGATGATCTCCTTTTTGGTCCAGGCCATTGTCGTTAGGGCCCAGACAATTATATTACTTACATCAGCTGTCATAAGCTCCTTTATCCTGTCCACACATTCGGCCAATATACGACCAGGGTTGTAATCAACTCTGGTGTTTATCTGGTATTTACGAGTCAAATATTTTTTTTCATCTCTAAATAACTTGACTTCAGATGATCCCACAGTCAAGAGCAATGATAGCATCTTTGTTAATTCAGCGTTTGATGTACTTCGCTAGTTCCAGTTGGTATTAAGAAGTTATCTTCCTTAATGTTCCACCAACAATGACTCAGCCTAAAAAGAAATAATAATATTTTTGGATAAATAGCACTTGGCAGAACAACTTCATTCACTCTCCACATTCGATTTGGATTATTCTGCTAGTCTTTTTTATTAGTTAACGAAATAAAATAGAAAAAGAGAAGAAAAAGAAACTGTGTAGGTGATTTATGTTATTATAATAATTTCTACTTAAATTAGATTAGCATAGCCGTCCGTAGAATTAAAGTTTGATTTCCCTTTTTAGCTAGTAAGCTAAAGGTGACTCTATTGCTCGCTTCCTTGCAATCCCAATTGAGCTAATATATCAGTTCTTAATGTCATTGGCGCTAATATAGCAATCTCTCCAATGTCAATAACTCAATCAAGAATTCCAACAGTATATATGTATTGATATACCTACACATATATAGTGTTGGTCCATTGAGTGGTAATATAATGTAATTATTATACTCCACAATTATATATATATATTAATTATTAATAAATAATAAATAATAAAGGAGGATATTTGTTATGAACAATCGTTGTGATTATTCATAACTCATATCCCAAACCGTTTAATAAGAAGTTTCTATTTGATGTCACATTTTCTCCTTGAGGCTGTTCCTACGTGAGCATCGTGAATGGATGCACCATTTGTATCATCTGTCTTATTTAGTTGCATCAACATCCTTTGGCATCTAACCTAAATAAAACTGGGAAGACTGGATAGAAAATTATGGTTAAACATAAACATTATTATGAAATACTGAATTGAAAATCAATATTGTACTATCACAACATCATTTATTTTTGAATTAAAACAAAAATAAATATGTTCTGACATTCTGATGATATGACGAATGACGACGACAACGACGAATTTTTCTTTTTTGAGTTTGTGTGTACAGGTTCATAAATTCTTTTTTTTCGGGTCCTGGTGTACAGGTTTATAAAAATATATATACTTTTTTTTTTTCGAAGCGAGTCCTCGTACATTAATGACGACTTTACATTGTTCATCGTTAATAACCTTTCAAAGGAATGAAAAACAATGCACATGCCCAATAAATAATCCCTTCCCAATTTATTAATAAACTGAGAAAGATAAAACTTTCGATTATTAATTTGTCATAACATAATTGTCCATATTTACAAACAACATCATTGTTGTTCAAGTATTTAATGTATACTAACACCAATCCTAGATTATTACCAATGTATTAATATAACGTAACCTCATTTCCATTAATATCAGGAAAATAGTTATTTTTATTCATTTTCACTGAGCTCATATACCATGGGCATGAGGTAGTTATAATGTACCCCACTCAAGCATTTCAAACAACAAGGTTCATTTTTAAATTGATCACCATAAATGATAGGTTTATCACTATTGTAATAAACATGAACAGGGGTCTTAAAATGTTCAGTAAAGGAGGTAATTATCTCTGGAATCGGCATTTGCCCAGGAATACCCAATAACCTAAGCTTCTTTTGAATTAGTTTCCCTTGCAATTGATATTTATGGGGATGTTTTCTTAATTCGTCTGCCATACTCTTACGAAGTTCCAGATGCCTATCCATTGTTGAATATTGAAACATTGATAAACGTTTATATAAAGAATCGCCACCCCCCGGAATTTCAATAAGAAAATAACCAGCAGGTATGAATTCTAAAGTATTTAGATTATAATTATCTGTAGTCTGATCTAACCCTTCATTTACAGGAGAGCGAGAAAGAGCATCCACGACCACATTCTTTGTACCCGAGATATGATGTATATCAAAATCAAATTCGTTCAGTTCTTCCATGGTTCTATCCAATTGCCCATCTATAAGACTCATATTCAGCAAGTAAATTAAAGGCATATGGTCGGTAAAATTAACAAACTTAACCCCACGAAGAAACGGTCTCAACGACTTTACTGCCCATCTTAACGCAGTTAACTATTTATCTATTACACCATAATTTTTCTGGGCACTTTTAAATGTCATTGAGATAAATGCTATGGGTTTCCGTTCATCATTTTGAATTTGGGATAGACACGCACCAGCCCCAATGTCTGATGCATCAACATGCAATTCCATGGGCGATACTTCCGGAGTATAGTCAGGGAACCCTAAAACACAAGGGTTTACCAATGCCTTCTTTAATTTTTCGAAAGCGCTTTGACATTCTTGTGTCCATTGGATGTTTTTACTGCCAGTTTGGCAGGACAAAGGCTTACTAATTTGTAAACAATTAGGGATATGTCTTCTATAAAAATTGATCATGCCCAAAAACTGACGTAGATATTTTACAGTGGTCGGGATGGGAAATTCCAATGCTCCCTTAACATTTTTCTCAAGCGGAAGTATCCCGTTTTGGGAAATTCGATGACCCAAGAACTCGACTTCAGTACGACAAAGTCGGGTTTTACTGGCCTTTAATTTATACCCATTAGTTTCTAAAGCAGAAAGAACCTGATCCAAGGTAACTAAATGTTCCTCAATTGTTTTACTAAGAATGATAATATCATCCAAGTAAACCATCACCCTAGACCAGGATAGCCCCGCTAAAGCGAGCATCATGCCACGTTGAAAAGTGGCAGGACCATTTTTTACTCCAAAGGGCATTTTTAAGTATTCATATTGTGCGAATGGGGTCGAAAAAGCGGGTTTTTCCACACTTTCAGGTTCCATTGAGACCTGATAATAACCCCGAACCAAATCTATAGTGGAAAAGTAATGATTTCCATGCATATTAAAGATCATATCTTTAAGGTTTGGCAATGGAAATGAGTCAGTCTTGGTAACTTTATTGAGCTTGCGATAATCAATACATAGTCGCAATTTCCCGTCAGGTTTTCTAACCGGCACCACGGGTGCGGAATAAGGGGATCTACTGGGTCGAATAATATCTTGTTCCAGTAACTCCCGGCACTGCTGTTCGATATCCTGGGCAAGAGGTCCCTGAAATCTACGAACCGGCAATCTAACGGGTCTTGAGCTCTCTACTTCAATGCTATGTGTGACATTTGTAGCCACCCCTACATCATGATCACCAAAGCTCAATGCTTTTTGGTGTCTCAACAAAACCTCTATAAGATCTTGTTTTTGCTGAGAGCTAATAGGTAACTCCTCTATTAAAAAATCTTCCCTTACTTTGTTAGGTGTCCAAACATCCCTTTCTGATGAAAGCTCTATGGAAACAGGGTCTACTGTATTAATCCTAGGGGAAAGACATTGTTCCTCTTGCAATGGCAATAAAGTCCCCAAAATCATACCCTTCCTAAGATATTGAGGTTTTTGAAAAGGGTTCATAACAGCAATCCTCCCTTGAGAAGTTAAATCTAACAACCCTGGTACAGGAATAAGTTTCCCTGAGGAATTCCCCTGAATCCCCACCAATGATAAAGGTATGTCTGACTTCCCTTTAACTTCCACCAATTTACAAGAAAGAGGGGGAACATTCACTGAATGAACATTTATACATTTATAAAATGGCATTGAATTACTTTCATCCTTGGTAATAAACAAGACTATCTAAAATAGATAGTGAAAGGTTAAATTCAGTAAAGAGATTCAATAATAGAACTTAATCCAATACTAAAAATAGTACTATATTATGTACTGAAGCACTAAAAAGATAATCGGTTTGGTGACAAACTCATTATCGGGAAAGTATAACGGAGTTTCTATATAAGTATCTATGGGGACTGAGTGATCACGGATTAACCCTCTCAAAGCATTAATCCCAATCTCTATGGATGGTCGTAATGGAACATGTCCTAATTGGTCATTAACCAACCCTACATTTATCAAACTTATCCCGGCCCCATTATCAATCATACAGGCAAAGAGCCCAAAACTACGGGGTTTAAAAGACACCGTTATTATTAACGGATCAACAGAAGGATTATTACAATTTACCTGCACAGTGCAGGCACTATTATTGTTTGATTATATGTTTTCATCAACTTTACCTTTAAGTATTTTCTCTTCCTCCACCGGACAGTTTTTCAATTAACTTTCATTTGCAATGGAGCCCTTTACCGTATTACTCTCCACCAGAGGGCTCAGTTCCAGGGAGACCATGGGTTTAACGGTAACTCAGAATTATCTCCCTCACATCTTTCCTCGTACTCATCCCTGGTGGACGACCTGGAATTAGGCGATTTTGATCTTAAAGGAGGTGACCTCGACCAATTCCGATTATGATACGTTGATTTATGTTGTACATGTTTCACTTCACTAGTGAGGTGTTCTATAGGACCACGGGATCTCGATCCACCACCAGTCCCGTTATAACCAGGAGAATCCTTTTGGTCACATCTAATACCAGAATGTGGCCCTTTACAAAAAGGTCATATCATTGGACTACGCTTAGGAAGTGAAGGTGACGAATTATGTGAACGACAATCCGCCCTTCGGTGACCCTTCTTTTTGCAGTAACTACAAATTCCCAAATATTTGTAACACTGCTCCATCGCAGATAATTCTTTTTCTATATTTATTACTTTCATGAGAGTCACCTCTCTTTTCGTAAGTAGAGTTTCGTTCCTTTAATGAAACCTGTTTCTGTGTTGGATCACGTTGATTGTCTCGGTAGTATCTACTACCAGACTGTTTATCCTGGTTTTCAGGACTTGTCTTATTATTATGATTAACATGGTTTCCATTTCTCTCCCTAAAAGGAGCATTTTTCTGCGGGGGACTACGTTGGTTGTCGCGATAATACAAACTACCTGAAGGTCTTTCATTTGATCTATGAATCTCGAAATCTTTCTGCTTATTGGAACTCTTGTTTCTATTATTACCATTATTGGTATTGCCACGGTTTTGTAAAACATCAGTCCACCGCGGGTAAACAGTGTTAATTTGTACCACTGAATCAGTGGTCTCATTTAAAACATCATTGTTTATGTCATATTTCGAGTTTTTCCTACTTCCCTCTAAATGAGATGATGATTGAGAGATAGAGTGCGGGTATTCAGTATTTTCAGTTTCAAGTGAGTCAGCGAACCCTACTATCGTATACCAAGGAGTGCGGCCTACTCCGTCTAAATCCTGCATTTTAATATATTCCCTCACGCTTTTCTCAATGTATGGAGGAAGACTGCACAGGAATGCAGTTCGCAACGAGTCGTGTTCCCTCATATCTAATCCCCTATAAGCTCTCCTAGCTAACCGTTCCAACCTTATAGCATACATGCGAATGCTCTCCCCACGCTTTCGATGAAAGGCGTGGTAGGCCTGTAAACGGTACTCATCTTTCAGCTTCTCCTCGTCCTCATACCACCTAATTAGTGTATCACGGACAGAAAAGTAGTCCCTATCCTCTTTAATTAATAATCTATATAAATCTAAAAAACTTCCTTCCAGTTGCCTACCCAACAACCTCAGCCACTGATGTGGTGCGTTGTGGTATTGAAGTTTACAATATGATTCAAAGTCCCCTAAATATACTAAAAGATCCTGCTCAGCCTCATATTTATATTTCCCAGGATCAACGACCTTCAATCGCTGAGAATTTTTTAATAATTGGGCCAACATCGAAATAGCTTCAGTCAACATATCAATTTGTTGTTTAATTTCCTGGCCGCATATAAGGAATTATTATCATCATTAGGATCAGTTTCATGAAAAGATGTCCGAAATTGAGGCTGTAGTGAGGTCATTTGTTGAGGCTGTGTAAGATGACTATACTTAGCCTGGTCATTATTATGTTGAGGATTAATATCCGACGAGGCCATTAAAGGCACCTGCGTCGATTTATAAGGCCTTCTTTCCTCTCTAAGAAGGTCAGAATATTTATTTACATCATCTTCGTGGTCTTCGTAATCGAGACCCGAACTCAAAACGTCACCCGGATAAAACCGAAGTTGCTTATACTTACTTTTAACCTGTTTATCCAGGTTATGTGATGACTGATCCTGCTTTACAGAGCTAGTATTACCTTTATGAGTAAAAGGTTTTTTGGGCTGTACCTGATCAACAGCATCTTTTCCTATTAGGTTGGCTTTAACAAGTTTATCATTTAATACTTGTCTATCTTTCGTTAGCCAGTCTTTCAAATCAGTTACAGCAGCAAAAGGCAAGACTTCATCTCTACCCACCTGTATCTGTGTATCATCATCATCATATATATCTTCTCCCTCTGCGTACATGCCAGGATCAGAATTGCGTCTTTTTAACGCATACTGATCCCGCATATAGGATACCAGTGCTGGGGCTTTGGATGTTGCAAGACCATTCGATTGCTTTGTGAATTTATCATAATTGTATCGGTTTCCTATGATTTATCAGACCTTTTTGGTCTAACAGAAGTCGAGGAAGAAGCTTGAGCCATATTTTACGTGTTATGTGTATAAGAAAGCAAGAAAAATAATAGAACAAAGAATGGAAATAGAAGTATGAATCTTCTATTGAATCGATCCAGTCAAAATTAGAACAAAATAGTGTAAAATCGCTGTGAAGATTCAGGTGAATGATTTCACAATCAGACGCGCTACTGGCAACAGGAACACGAGGTCCCTGTTCGGGCGCCAGTTAAAAGTGTATATATAACGGGAGGCAATAGCGATAATAATAGCTTTTACCTCCCTGAAATTTTTAAGACAGTCAATGATCAAGAATAATATATAAAATTACAAAAGTTAGATAAACACAACTTGTACGTCAAAAAGAGGTAAAAAGTTCGTATCTCGTCGTATTCTGGTGATGTCAATAAGAATTTCCAATTAGAGGATGAAAGCTTTCGCTAACCCCAGGGAAGATGAGGTGGACCCCGCTCTTCCTATTTACCAGCAGTGCTTTACCAATGGATTGTGTCTGCGTTTGTTGCATACACACTTATTTAACACATACGAACGAGTTTCATTAGATTAAGTTACTTTAAATAGATAATTAGAAAATTAATCGGTTAAATTGAAAGTGTATATCTGTTATATTTTATTGAAAGAAATATAGCCGGATAACTTTTAAGGATAAATAATAACTGAACACTGCGTAATTGAGTGATACGAAATATTAAATAGATGCTTATTTGTCTGACACGTAATCGGTCAGAATTACGACGATAACTGGTTCGATATAAATACGAAGAAAATCAAAAACCGAGTGGGAATAAAAGTAAGTAATATTTCAAAGTAGTTCTGATAATAATATATTAATTTAATGTAGAATTAATAATATGATTTCTCCTTCTCTGTTTCAGAATTCAACAACTGTTTGGACTGGTTATGAAAAACCAAAAGTACAAATAAAGATAAGATTTTTCTAACAAGGAAGCTTTCAGGATGACCAAGATTTTCCTTTGTCAAAAAGGTAAGTTTATAAAATATGTAGAATGTCGAGTCAGTATATTCTAATAAGGATTAGTCTTCTTTAGTAGAGTAGATCTTCTATCAACACAGTGGTGTCTTCTATATGATCTGGTAGTTATACTTGTAGATTACTTTTAAGTTCTATATAGATGTTCACGATCTCTATTCTCTTTTAGGCTATGTCTCGTAACTGGGTATGAAGAATGAAAAAACAGTGCAGGGACATCAACTTATTATCATTCAGCTGTTGTGGCTCTGGACCAGAGAATTCAAAATCATGCAGGAAATTAACACAAGCCAGAAGCAAAAATGCCGGAAGCAAGGAATGGTAAGCCCAAAAGCGGAGCCGGTACAAAAATCAGCCGAAAAGCTTACTATAAACCAAGCCAAAAAATAAAACACGCCTAAAGAAAATCTTGTTATATTTCTCATATATTTCTTTAAGACAAATGAAACAGTATGAATAAGTAATAAAATGAAGACACCACTATCAAGTATGACGTTGAGCAGATTTCAATGAGGGAGGTGCTTTAACTTACACTTTTTCGGGCATGTGTGACTTCCTCATCTGCACTATTTTCTCTACTGTCCGCTCTCAACACGCTAAACTATGAATGCCTTCAAAGTAAATGAGTTATATATATAGGAGACGCTTAATTTGATGTTCAGCTGTGCGTTGGGTCCGTTCTAACATTACATTATTATGGCAATCTTTAAACTATATCTATAACATGAATTTTACTACGGAATTAGAGATAACTTAAGAATACGGTGTATCAATGACATTGAATCTAATTCGATATCTTAAATGGAAGTATGGACAGTATTGTAATGGAACGAAACCCCACCGGTTTGGATATAACAAATCAACAGCTTGAATTATGTATATAGTAGCATCAGATCGGTGGAAGATAGAGAATGATCCACAGGCCCTTTTCCACGTGATATATAATATATACTATTCTCCCTAACTTTAACGCTTGATGAAATCAGTGACAAGAATAACTAAAAACTAAATTTTAAAGAAATAATAATATTCATTTATTACTTCCACAAAATTTTCTAAATCAGAAAAAAATTAATCTGATGCCTATTTTTTAAGGTTTTCAATAGATGAAGTATAGATGAATAATATTTCATTTGGTTACTTGTTGTGTTACAGGGACAAGTGAGTGGACGTAGATCCCCCTTATATATATATATATGATATATATATATATATTAGTATATATACTATATATATAATATATATATATTATAATATATATATATATATATATATTATTATATATATATATATATATATATATATATATATTATATAATATATATATATAATATATAATAATATTCTATTTCTCATATATATTATTATATATATTATTATATATATATATTATATATAATATAATATATATATTATATATATATTTGAGATTTCAGAGAACAACCCCTGCCTCCTTTTCGGTAAAATAAGAAGATTTTTACAAAGTGCTGTGCCTAACATACACACACACACACAAAAAAGGCACCTCCCGAAATAATGAATCAGCCACACTCTTTCAATGAAAAAAAAATTTCTTTTTCAAGTTGAGCTTTTCATTTCGAATTAACACCTATAGGTTACTTTATAAGAAAAATCCTTACACAACAATTTCTCATTTCTGATAGAAAAAAACAAACATTCATAAATGCCACAAACATTTATTTATGTACAAGAAAATATCCTCTTGATAACCCACAGGTGTACAAATTCAAACCCTGTGTAACATACAATTTATATATATATATATATATATATAGTATATATATAGTATATATAATAATTATATATTATAATTTATTATTTATATTATATATATATATATATATATATATATATATATATATATATATTATTTATATATTTATATAGTAGCATAGCGTAGTATAATATATAATAGTGTAGTTCAATTATTATATATAATATAATACTATATATATATCAACTCTATACTATATATATATAATATTATATATATACTATTATGATATATATATATATAATATTATAATATATATATATTTATTATATAATATATAATTATATATATATATATATATAATATATAATATTTATTATATATATATATATACTATCATATATATTTATATATATATATATATATTATATATATATATATATTATATATATTATATATATATATTATATACTTATATATATATATATATATATATATATATATATATATATATATTTATATACAGAATATAGAATATAAGATATAAAATAACGAATATATATATAGAAAAATATAATAAAATATATTTTTATATATATACTAAAATAAATTCTGCAATATTATGCTTATAAGAACATTAATTTATTATTTTTAATGATATAAGCCTATACAGGAAAAATGAATCATTTTTTTGTGATATAAAATTTTTCATTCGCAAAGAGGAAGAAAATCGGATATTCCCAGTTTAAAAGCAAGATGAACTTCGGTATTACAGACTACTAAATAACTAACGTCCAACGTTACTACATCTGAATTATTACGAATGATAAAAAAAAATAACTGAATAAATATTTTTGCAAAAATGTGACAAAAATGCACAAACTTTATTATTTTTCAGCAAAAACATATACCAAGATGATTTTATATTTATATTTTTAAATATAAATATATATTGAGAGTCAAATATTATTTAATATTATAAAACAAATATTCAATTTCAACGAACTGTTTTGAGGCTAGAATGGCCACTATTATGACGTCATCAACGTTAATGGTGCCTTGTCCAATCAGGAGCAAGTATTAAATTTGTATTTAAATTATACACAATATAAGCTTATTTTAACTTATTTAACTGTTTCTGTATAATTTTTATTAATAAATAAAAAAAATAATTATTTTATAAAATATTTTTAATACTTTACCAAAATAATTACTAAATAAAAATGTTCAGTACACTCACTGTTTAATCCATCGATACAATTTTTACCTTTTTTTCTATTTACCACACACCAAAGGCCTATACTTTCTGTAGAAATCTGAGCACACGTTGGAGAGAATCGAATATTAACGAAGAGTCTAGAAGATCATTGATGAGGAGTAGAAGAAATTCTGTAGATTATTCTGACTTCCTTAGGATAGCATACAAATCAAAAGATGGCCGCCAGCGAATTCTAGATCACGTGACATTACTTCCTTTTTCAGTTCTAAGTCACTGTAGCCACTTCTTTACCGCCTGTCTCTTATTTCTTTAATTACAGGGGGATCCAGGTAAATATGACCGCATTACCTTATGGAAAGGCATCCAAATTCGCGAAGATGCTGATGATCAACAGGAAACACTTTCATTAAAAAATACCAGAATAAACTTCAATGGAGAAAATGGATATGAGGATATTCAAATAAGATACTTTCCTTTTTAAAACTTTACTATATCATTGTATGCATTTGAATATTAATTGTCCTTTCATAAATAAAATGATTTATTGAAAATGTAGTATCAGAATATTCCTTATAGTAAAAATAAATAGTCTTCAAAATTGTTAATGTCGTAGATCCTTAAAAAATAGTTTCTAATGTAAATCTGTTTTCTTAAAAATATAATAGAGTCTTGAAAATAAATTACAAGTTGAGAATGAGCCTTTAGAAATTTATAAACAAATCGTGAGCCCTTGAGGGAGAGTCAGATCATAGATTAAGTATAGACAATTTACCTGATCAATCTGTGGAACACTTCTGTAACCATAGATTAAATACGTCTTAAATAAATTATCACAAAATATAAATCGATATTGTAGAACACGTAGATACTTAATATAAATATTCACAATGTTTATTATTTCTTGAGAAATACACAAATGCTACACTTCTTGAGCACAAAACACTGTTTATCAATTATTAAAAATGGCAACACTTTCTGCGTGCGACGAGGATAAAATATTGAAAATATGGAAATCGGTTATTACTCACTTGCAAGAGTAATTAAAGAATTAATAACTTAAATGGGAAATCGTGTTGAATAAGCATAAATTTGAGAAAATTAATCTTAAAATAATAAAAAATAAAAAATCAGAATTTTGAATTTTCTTGTCAAAGAGTCACTGTAGCTTAGCCTAAAACACAGTATAACTACAGACTTTTCTGAACTCTCACTGCTCACTCAGCCAGCAAAGACACGACTGGCTCCGAACAAGGCTCTACCAAGACTCACTCAAGAATACAGTACGTCTGCATTCTTATACTATTTACGGGACAGACTCAATCGTGATTTTATACAAGAAAAATAGCTACAGTAATTTCTTTTGTTTTTAAGGGTTTCTATGCGAACAAATATATATAAAATATATATATATATATATATATATATATATATTATATTATATTAATATATATATATATATATTATAATATATATATATATATAATATATATATATATATATATAATATATATATATATATATATATATATATATATATATATATATATATATATATATATATATATATATATATATATATATTATATAATATATTATAATATATATATATATATATATTAATATTATATATATATATATAGTATATATATATCAATTTTTTAAAAGTTATTGAGTTAATTTTGTCATTTACAGTAGATATAATGGTACCGTACATTCTTATGTATATTAACCTTAAAATTAAATTTTTTTAACATTGTTTTCATTTGTCCTTGAATCAACACTTATTCATTTGTCTATGTATTGGTCTTGAAACTATAAAACTATAATAGTATAACTCTATCATAACACAACTTAAATTTTTTTTTTTCTCTAGCCATCTCAAGACTGCTGAATTTATTAAAACAAGCAAAATACCAAAGTCAATATTGCAGGTGAAGGAACATCTATGGTAGTAGTATAATGTGGGAAAATTTCAGATTTTTAGCACTTACCCCATCAGAGATATTAAGGTTCAAAGTTACCGAAACTTTCTAGGACTAAAAAACCAGGATTATATTTTCTAGAATTGAATATATTTTCCAAATTCAATGTTTAAAGTGTAGAATATATCAATATGTTTTTCTAATTGAGAAATGTGATTTATTCTGATTTATTTTCCTGTTTTCTGTTCTAATAATTTATTAATGAATAAATTTTATCTAAACACATAACTTTTTTATGCATCTTTACAAAACAAGATTTATTTTGGCAAATTGAAATGTATAAAAATATTAGCTTGTAATACGATAGGAAGATATTTAATTTTAGACATCAAGTTAAGAATTGATATAATTATTTTTAGTTAATTGCTATATTTAAGATACTGCCAAAGACTATAAAAAGGCAGAGATTGTATGATAAGGGCTTTTTGCGTTTCGTACTATCATTCTTGAAACTTGTGATTGTGTTATCTCCTAATATTACTTTTGAGTAAAACTCCTGCTTTATCTTGATTGTTTGCTATCCTGCACAGCGACCTGATAATTAGAAACTATTCTCATTGGAACTTGAGCCCAGTTATTCAGCAAAGTTTTAAAGGATTAATATAGTTCAAACCCCTAGACAAACAGAAGTTATTTATTGATACTGAACCGCGCGCGTGTCCTCATCTATAAATATTCTCGACACGTTTTTTGGGTGGCCTTTGTTCGCGAGAAGGAATATAACAAACATTATTTCTTCATCACACTTGCTGAATTTAGATACTCACCTCTCTTTTATTCTTCACGGTCTCTTCTCTCCTTTGTCGACATTAATAATGGACTACCAATCCTGGTGCCAGATGGCTAAAGAATTAGGCCTAAAAGGCAAAGAGTCTCTTGAATTCATCAAAGAAAGAGAGAAAGCCTACAAAGAAGAGAAGGTTGCTGAGGCAGAAAGAGCCACTATTGAAGCTGAAAGAGCGGAAAGAATTGCTCAACTCAAAGAAAGAAGAGAGGATTGCTGAAGCAGAAAGAGCTGAAAGGAATGCTCAACTCAAGAAAGAGGAAGCTGAAAGGAATGCTCAACTCAAGAAAGAGGAAGCTGAAAGGAATGCTCAACTCAAGAAAGAGGAAGCTGAAAGGAATGCTCAACTTAAGAGAGAGGAAGCCCAACTCAAGAAAGATGAAGACGATAGGAAAGCTGAAGAAGCCGAACGCACACGGAACTTGAATGGAAAGAAATACGACTGGTCCAATCAGTCTCAAAATCGTCCGTCCATTTTAAGCAATGTAAATCCCCATCGACCAATGTTAAGGTACCAAATATGGCCCGTTCGTCGAATCAAGGGCGAAATGGACGCATACATCCAACGTTTTGAGAGGCTATGCGACATCTTCAAACTGGGATCGCAGTTTATGGTTGCCTCTTTATTAAGTGTGTGTTTTAACTGGCGGTGGCTTTGTGGTTTAATAGCAAGTTGCCTCCATAACTTTAGCCAAAATGATTTTTTTCCCTGAGCTTAAAAGGAAGCCCTCCTTATTCAATTTAACATGCCCGAAGCATGGTTATAGGGCTAAGTTCAAGGAAGTCAAGCCCAAAGCAGATGAGGGTCCATTACAATTACTGAATCGAATTAAATCGTATCTGTCAAGGTGGTGTGAACTCTCGAAATTTCAACCAAGACTTTCAAGGTTTAACCGATCTTATGGTAGTTGTCCATTTTGCCCAAAAAAACCTGGTAGTTGATCAATTTCTCTCTTGTTGCCCAAAGGACTTAGCTGTTCATCTAAGAGAGGTAGGACTCTCTAGTTTAAACGACATCGCTTCCCGCGCGGATAGATTTCTCCAAGCAAGGGGTAAGAACCTTTGTTCCAAAAGGGAAGACTTGAACCCTTATGTGACATCCGACAATAATGAGGAGATACAAAGTCATATTACTCAACCTCAACACACCAAAGTTTGTGGATTATGCCACAAAAGGCGGCGCACGATTCCAGCTTCTTGTTATTTCTGCCCAAAATGGAACAACAGATTTCTACTCGTAATCGGCATTAATTATGATAATCGGTTTAAAACGCGATAACAAGACAGCGGAGAAAAGATGGCACGCCCAAGAAAAGAAATACACAATGCTGCCGTTATCAAAAATCAAATCCTATTAACAAAGGGGACTTTGCAGCGGCATGTCAAATTGTGGGAGACGATGAGTCGTGTTGACGTGAGCAAAATGGTAAAGGACGGCAAATGTTGCACGTCAATGGAAAATCGATCCCCGTTATTTCCATGTCGATGGAAAATCGATCCCCGTTATGTCCATGTCATGTCAGGATGATTCAATGTCAGACATTCCCTCATGCCCATAACGAATGGTTCTATAAATGGCGTTGATGTATCAGTACTTCGTGATACAGGGTGTAGTGGCGTAATTGCAAGAAAGAAGTTCGTGAAAAACCATCAATTCACAGGCAAGATCAGAAAAATGCTTCTGATTGATAACACCCTTAGGACGCCCCTGAAGCAAGAATTTGGATTCGCACTCCGTTTTATACGGGGTCGTCGAAGCTTTATGTCTGAAAGACGCCTTATATGATTTAACATTGGGAAATATCCAAGGCGCGCTAGGTCCGGGGAGACAATAGGTTACCGAAAATGAGATTAAAATTAATAACCGACAGGACACATCCACTGTTAAAGTTACTTGTGAAGCAGAAATGCTATCGAAATAAAAATGATTACCAACGTGGACACATCCATTGTTGAAGTTACTTGTGAAAGCAGAAAATGCTGTTGAAAATAAAAATGATACCGACGTGGACACATCCAGTTGTTCCGAAGTTAACTTGTGAAGCCTGAAAATGCTATTGAAAAATATAATGATAAAATTAATACCGACGTGGACATAACCATTGTCGAAGTTGTTTATGAAGTTGAAAATGCTATTTTAAAAAATAATGATAAAATTGATGTCGGCAAAGACACATCCGTCGCCGAATTAACTCATGAAACTGAAACTGCTACAAAAGATAGTAAGACGTGGAAAGTTTGAATGGAAATCTCCCATTCCAAAACCAAGAAAACTCCTCACATTCAAGCTGTTTTTGAGCCAGTATTAATGAGACAATAAAGTCTGAGGTGAAAGCAGTGGTGCCTGAGGATGTTAATAGTAGATTAGAGGGAAGAGTGTTCCAGTTAACACCAGTGGAAGAAGAATATGAAAGGAAGTTGAGAGAAGAGAAAAAGTCTCAAACTGAGGCGTCATCTGAAGATCAGCTGACCACTCCTTTGGAAAATATCCAAGCTGAAAATGATGATGCAGATGCAGTAGTACCTGAAGAAAATGAAGAGAAGGAGAAGGAACTTAAAAACCATGAAGAGAATGGTATAGTAGAATCTGCAGAAATATTACACTATGATGCTCTTTCTTCTCCTCTCGTTCAAGAATGTCATACAGTGGAAAAAGATTATGAACTCTCTGTAGTTAACCAAGAGGAAGTTGCAGTGACCGCTCCCACTCCTTTTTCTCCACAAGGAGGTCCCAGGTCTGTTCATTCAGAGCATCCTCACTCTCCATCAAGAGCAGAAGATGCAGAGGATTATGTACCAACAAAATCTAGAGGAATGGTCGAAGGTGGTTGGGTGAAGAAGAACTTTGGAAATAGAAAACCCCAAACCTTCATGGTAACAAAAGAGTTTGCCATCTTGATGTCTTCCATTACAATGTTGAAAGGTCAGGATGAAGAACCGAACGGTTTAGATAGAGGAACGATCCCGAAGAAAAAGGAAATGGGAAACTTTTCAACGTGGATGAAAGCGATGGCACAGTTTAAATATCGTAGGAAAGACTTGTACTCATTTCAGGCGAAGATCCCCATGACGTTCTTTTCCAAGACGAAAGAATGACACGTCACTTTGTCCTTCTTAGGAGGGGCGTGTGTCAAGTTATCTTGCCTGAAGGCCATGGTTTCTCAATTGTGAGATTCAGTATTTTTTTATTTAATTTGGAAAACTATTATTGTTGATTTCGCTGTTATTTGTTTGAGTTTGGAATTCACTCAATTTTGTTGTTTTGTAAAAGAAGATTTATTTTGGCAAATTGAAATGTATAAAATAAAAAATTTTTTTAGCTTGTAATACGATAGGAAGATAATGAATTTTAGACTTATCAAGTAAGAATTGATATAATTATTTTAGTTAATTGGCTATATTAATAAGATACTGCCAAAGACTATAAAAAGGCAGAGATTGTATGATAAGGGCTTTTTGCGTTTCATACTATCATTCTTGAAACTTGTGATTGTGTTATCTCCTAATATTACTTTTGAGTAAACTCCTGCTTTATTCTGATTGTTTTGCTATCCTGCACAGCGACCTGATTATTAGAAACTATTCTTATTGGAACTTGAGCCCAGCTATTCAGCAAAGTTTTAAAGGATTAATATAGTTCTCAAACCCCTAGACAACAGAAGTTATTTATTGATACTGAACCCGCGTGTCCTCATCTATAAAATATCACGACACCCACTTTAGTATGTATCATCACACAAAATTTTATATCATCAAATTATTTCCTTCGTTTAATAACACACCCACGAAAATGGAAATTTCTTCGATTTTTAACACAATTTTTCAGATTCATTTTCATGGTGAAATATTATTTTCCCAAAAAAAAAACAGAAAAGGCCAAATGTACCTTAAAGTATCCCTAACAAATCACTCTCTAGGAAATTTGGTATAAGAATTACCAATATGGAGATATGACTTAAAATGTTAGCCTCTATTAAGTGATAAATTTTGCTCCACCTGGCTAAACATTTTGGCTCACCCTGTTACAACCAGAGTAAATCTACAAAAACGAATGGTGGTTTTGAACTTTCCAGGGATAACATTAACCGCCATGCAAAATATATAAATTTTCAAAAATTATCTAACGACCTACTTTCATTATTTTGGTACAGAAAAAATGGATAGACCCTTACGCAAATCACAGCATAGACTCTAAAAAAATAGTGATGAAGAATAAAAAAAAAATTATTTGTCAGTCTTTTTAGGAAAAAAAGTTACAGACTCCAAAAGTTGTGAATATTCCTATAAGGTTTTCTTATACTAGAACTGCAGAATTTCGTTTTTATGCAATTTACGATTTTGTTGAATTTAGAATGGGCGAGGCAAGGCAAGACTATGACCCACAGATATGTTACCATAGTGTAAAAAGCGAAATAATAAAATAAATTAATAAATGCAACAGAAATCTTTTCCATAATATTTTTTATATATACAAAAATTTAAGCCGTAATATATACTGTAGATTATATTTTATCAGTTTAAAATTTTTTAACGGTTTTGGATAATAATTTTTAAAATTTTTTAATGGTTTTGTAGTTATTTTTTGTCAGTTTAATAATTTTTAACGGTTTTGGATAATTTTTAAATTTTTTTAACTGTTTTGAAGTTAATTTTTTTTCTTCAATTACCTATATATTTAGTTATATTTAATTTAAACTATATATAAGTTTATATAGGCATTACTATATATCCCATACTGTAATTCGTAAAGTAGAAATTTATAATGCGCAATCTCTGTGTGACGTGCATTACTCACAACATCACTCCCCGCGTGTCGTGTTATCATATACTCTGAAGTCATAACTAATGTTATTGAATATATATAATATATATATATATATATATATATATATATATATATATATATATATATATATATTATATATATATATATATATATATATATATATATATAATATAATATTGTAATATTCTTCTTGTCTCCTTTTCAGTTACAGCTCATCAGCTTTAAACACTAAAAATTGATTATCTGTTTCTGAAGTATAGTGAATGATTGTTGGAATTACTTATCACAGTATAAACATAAATCTAAAATTTTATGATATATTTTATAATGGTCTATTTTTGGATTGAGTTTGTAAGTATAATTTGTGTTTTATTTCTTGCCACCAACTAGGAGAAGCATATTCCCCAGATCTTTCTCACTCCACTCTCTCATTTATTTTTGGATTCTGTCATCAAGAATCAGTGAACTGCCTCCAAGTGCTCAAGTACCAAAAGTTCCAGTGTCCCAGAGAGAACCTCTGATTTTTCAGAGGTAATAAGCACAAAAATTTAGATATGTTTAATTATTGCCATTTGGAATAAACAAATTGAAACTTTAGTTCATTAGTTCATCTGTAGACCATTTTGGGTAGTAGATAGTAATGTGTTTATTCATCTCTCCAGGTTTAAGTTTGGGAGTGGTTTACACTTCAGAAGTTTACGTTTTGGTACTAAGAGGTCAGACCATTCTTGTTGGAGGGAGATTAAGCTTCTGTATTGTCTTTTTTTTACAACTCACAACTACATCACCAATATGAAGGTGATGTTATAAAGTATAACTCCTGTCTATTTACTTAAATATTGTGCAGAAACTTTTGAAACAAATAATAGCACAAAGAACATATCTAAAATAATTAAACGAGAAAAGTTTAATTGCTAGAGAGTTCTAGTGATCTATTAAATAACCTTGTATATAATATTTCAATCATTTTTTTTATTAGTGATTTAAAAATAAAAATTAAATCTTCTAGTGTAATAAGCATAGTGTGGAATTCCATAAGGATTTGTTACATGGTTCTAGTTTTTGAATAATAATTAAATAATAGCATAAGTGGATCAGTACTACAGATTCATTGATTCATTGAACTTTATAAACCCTTTAAATTTAATTTACCCTTTCTTGTTTATAGAATTGCCCCTACATTCTTATTCCCACTAAGTAATAATCTTACTTTTTGTATCATTCCACGTATTTTCTATCTATAAGTGAAATTTATTTATCCTTCCCTCTCTCACTTTCTCTCTATAATTGTATTGTATTTAATTTATAATTTCCCTTTCTTTCTCTCTAAAAATTGTCATTTTTATAATCCCCCGTACTTTCTATCTATAAATTAAATGTACTTATAACTTTCCCTTAAAATTTTAAAATCAATACCGTAAGTAAACCATTACTTAAAAAGAAAAAAAAATTTGAATCGGTGGTATATACCTGGAGTCGGAGCCAGCCAGAAATAGGGAATAAACATAAGCTAAAATAAAAATTAATCTGAATCCGAGTCATCGTTAATTATCGAAAAAATTAAATCTGAATCCGAGTCGTAACGGTTAACACGAATAGAAATGTATATGCACAACGGAATTAAATCGAGTGCACTTGCGCGCGGCGCGAAATAAATTGAATATGGAGTCGATAAAAACACTAATTGGAGTCATAAAATATTCCCACATAAATAAAACATTAATATAAACTCTTGTTTGAAGTAAAGAATTACCCTTTTATAACATTTACTGTATTGTACCTTGCCCCTTTGATAGAATTCCATTTTTTGTTATTAGTTGTTATTTGTAGTTCTTTGTAAAAACAGTCCTAAATATATACATAAGGATTAACAGACTATCTTTTCCCCACTATTTTTATAAAACCAATAATCCTGCAAGGTGTATTAAGGTTTAAAGGTCAACGAATATAGAAGGTAATACATCATCTATTTTTTTCATAATTACTTCCTTTCTGTGCTTAAAAACATTTTTCTTAATCCTAAATTTTTTTTGCATATACTCACATGACTCGAAGTTTTATTTGAATAAAGTGTGGAGGAAGAAACTAATAAACCATCAGGTTATTCAGAAGGCGGCAGACGGTGTTGGTAGTTCTCTTAGGAGCTGTTAAGAAAACGCATACGGAGAAGAGTCAAATTGCCTTGGTTATTGTGAGTTTATTTCTTTTATATCATTTTGTTTGTTTACTTTGTTTCTTTTCATTATATATTGTTATTATTATTCTCTTTCTTTGATCATCATCACTCTATCAACAAAAAATCCATTGAATTTATGGTAGCAGAGCGTAGTTCTCTATTTCTTTGAGAAGCTGCCTATTACGTGTCTGCTGCCTTTCCTTCTTTTTCTTCCTTTCTTTCTATTTCGTTCAAAAATTTGTCTGAAATCGCCTCATATCTTGAGTTTTTGTTTTTGTAACTCTAAAATCTGACATCTCTTCTAAATATACAAACACACTAATTAGGAATACGATTCTTTTTAGATACTTGGATACTTCAATTGCCTTTCACATTCAATCAATTCAGTTACCCTCCATTCCCCTTACATAAAGTATACGAAATATGGCCGAAAACAAGGACTTAATGGCGAACGGCGCGCGAGACGAGACGAAAATTGCGGTCGAGGAATTTCAATTACCTACGTTCACCACCTCGGATTCATCAAGTTTGATGGCTAACCAACCAACGAACTTGATGACATCTGAAAATGTCGTCCCTATACCATCCCCATTCGAAATTGCTGAGTCTTCGGCGGTGTTGAACGCAAGTCCAACACACTCGATAGGTTCAGTACCCTCCTCGTTTACGACGTCTCCCCTAGTAATGGTAACAGTGTCTACATTGAACTTGCCAGGAAGCGTTTCTGTAGCACGTCCATATTTTGGTGGTGTGCAGCCTGGGCTAAATGTGTATCAACAGCCTATTCCGTCCGCTTCATTTGTACCCTATCAGCAAATTCCATTGTCTGTGGGAAATTTTCAACACCAACTACCTATACAAAGTCCACCGTCACAAGAACAAGAAAACAATGTGTTGCTGCTGAAAATCTTGGAGCAAAACCAACGAACCTTAGATACTATTACGCAAATGATGAGGGATCAACACCAGCAAAAATCAAAGAAAATGATTCCTGTCGGCAAGTATTGTCTGGAGAATGGAGAACCTCTCCCACAATTCCTGAGTAGGTTTGAGGAATATGCCCTGGCGACCTATCCGAGCTACCCTATTGACGGTTGGCGGACATATTTGGGATTGCATCTGGAGGGAGCTATTAAGCAAGTTTACGACATACTGATGAAATCGAATGCAAGCTATGCAATTATAAAGAAAGAATTAATGGATTGGTTTGGGGAACACCTGAAGAAAAAAACAAAATGTGACTTAAGCTCTTTTACTGATGCTCAAATATTATCAACTGAAACTATACCACTCTATGCCTTGCAGTTGCTGGGATTGGCAGAAAAAGCCTTTCCAGGATCAGATTGGAGTTCTATGAAGGTTGTAAGAGAAAAACTAATAAAAAGCCTACCTCAATCTGTACAAGATCAAGTAAATGCTCTTACGGTAGTTTGTGAGTTGACCTTAGGAGGCGTTAGCCTTTCTTGGGAAGGTTTAGTCAAGTTAATAGACGATAATTACACTCGAAAACAAGTAGCCGATAAAACAAACAATGGATCACTGACTCTACCAAACAATATAAACAATAAACTTCCCCTGACTACTCAACCGGAGGTTATAGACTTAACACCGGTGGTACCTTCTACTTCTCAGCAATCATTACGATATACGGTTCCACTATCGGTTGGGCCTGTTTGGCCTTTTCCTGCATTGACCTACCCAGGATATACTGTACCCAGCGGTGAGTCTCAATTTCCTCAACCTTCTGAGAGTTTTTCGCGATACTCTGGGCTGAGTAACCCAACCTATGTGCAAAATCTGTCACAATTTGCTCAACCACCTGGAGTTCATTCTTCTAATTATCCTCCTGGAAATCAACAAAATGCAAATTCACAAGAAAAAGGTAAGAATTCCCAGAGTAATCCTCGAACACCAGGTTCCCCTCAAAGATGTAACTATTGCAAGAAGCCAGGCCATGGTGTACGAGATTGTCAACTAAGACCGCAGTGTCAGTTTTGCGGAAAACGAGGACATATGGTGGACGATTGTTGTGTATCAAAAAATAAATGTATACGTTGTGAGGCAAATGGACATGTCGTGCAGGACTGCCCTCAACGAAGTCAGAAAACACCACAGGAATCAGAAAACCAAGAATGTCCTGTTTGTCATCAGGATGGTCATTTGGGAATTGACTGTCCGCAGTTGTTATCAGATAATATACCCAAACGAAGGGGAAACTAGAGTGCTCTGTGGTCAGTGGCCCACCCACAGAGCCTAAAGTAGAACATCCGACTGTATCTTTGCCCTTGGATAGTCCGTGTGAACCTATAACTATGGTATCTATGAGTCCTAAACCTCAGCGCCAAAGACAAAGAGACAAATCAAAGAATGACCACGGTAATTGAAGGGTCACAGTTTCTGGTTCGAAATGACAATGTAAATATAACTGAACCAATGCCTAAATTGGAATGGAGTGTGGTACCTTCCTCACCGCCTTTTAATGAATTAATAAATACCTCCAGTGAAAATGTAGGATCACAAAATGAGATGGAAATTACTCCATTTCCCTCTATTGTTACAAATACTTCAAATATGAAATCTCCAAATCAAACTGAGGAACAAACCTCACTCCAAAACCCCTATTTATCTCATACCATACATACCCTCTTTGCAGAAAAGGAACCCCTATTCATCCTCTGGCCACTTCCAGATGAACCCCAAGAAACCGTTCTTGCACTCACGCTCGCCACGTCCCTTCTGACAACACCCCTCATGCACTATTCGGTTCGCTACCGCCACTATGATTCGGACAATCTCCAACACCTGTTGTCTTCTCACTTGCCCGACCCTCCTGCTTAACCCCTTTGGCAGTCCAAACCTGGATCGGCTCAGCCAGCAATTGTCCCTTTTCTGATACTTAACCCTTATACACATTTTCCGTTTTCACCTCCTGGGTCATATTTCCCCAACAACACTCTACCTTTAAACTCTTCACCACTTGCACATGTTCAGAGATTGCTTCGGCCATCCGAGCCAACGAATAATCGATATGCGACCACCTCTCTTCCCGCTTGTTTTCATCAAACACCAGCGCCATCTTCAGACTCTCATATACCTAATGTCACTTGGGCTTTCACCTCCTTCTGCTCAATTTCACGAGCTAGCTCCGTCAACCCTAAACCCCTCCACGGCTTCTCCACTTGCGAAGCCACGTCGCTCAGTTCGGTCACGTCCGGATCATCATCTGGATCCGTTACCTGAGTGGCCGCTTCCCTTTGCTCAACCGGCTCCCGATCTTCCTCCATGGTTGACGCCTGAACACTCACGTCCCTTTGCTTAGTCAAGTCTGGACCATCGTTCGGGTCAGTTATCTGAGTACTTGCTTCCCTCCGCTCAATCGTCCCCCAACCCCCCTCCATGATTGAAGCCTGAACACTCACTTCCCTTTGTTCAACCTTTTTCAAACCCTCCTTCATGGTCAACACCTGAACACTCGCCTCCTCCTGCTCAACATCCTGGACCATAATGTCCGAAACCCAACTCACCTGCCTAATCGTCGACTGGACTCCCCCTAGTCTTTTAATAGTTCCCCCATCTACTCATTATTCTCTATATCTCGCTCAACCCTTACACCAACCACATTCAATTTGCGATTGATATCCCCCAAATTGACCAGCTCGATCCTTCTCTTATTCAGCAACTTCCACAACCCATTCATCACTGTTTACAACGTCTCAGCGACCTGAGAAGGCATTCCGGAATACCAAGCAAACCTATTCCCCTGAGTCGCACATACCCTTCCCGCCATCACGACTTAACAGACACAGCCACGTCCAACACCGACTCACACCGCGACGTGCGCCAACAAAGCAACAATCCCGCAAAGGATGCCAGAAAATTGTACTATGTCGCGAATTTGACACAGCACAACCTCGCAGCTGCAACGGATGACGAGGCGGAGCGTTTCTAAGCCTCCCGTCAACTGGTTTGGTGAAGCACCGAACGTTACACTCGCCATCCGCTACAACTATCACTGGGTTCGATCCCTTCTGAAGCCAATCCTTGTCAGAAAACCCTGTTCCCGCCATCTCCCGTTTTCCCCGACTATGTCCTTTGCTTGAGTGAAGCGAAGGGTGGATTTTTTTCCTACCCTGATTCCCCAAGATATCGTGGGTTTATGCGTGCTCCGGCTCCCGTGAAGAGTGGACTTTTGTCCCGCTCCGACTCCGTCAACCGCGCCTGTTTCCCTGGGCAAGGGCAACTTCCTGGGAGTGCTCCCCGCAGCGTAATTGCCGGGGCTGAACTCAACTGACTCAGTATAGCCGCCCGTTCCTCCTTGGTCTTCTGGCTGTAAAGCTAGACGCTCCTTGTTGAAGCCAGTACCACCTCTTTTTTAAACAGACTTCGACACTACCGGGAACAAAATAAGACGCCAACTCAATTTTTCAATTTATAATTTAAACTTAAGACAATAAGCTAATTTTGCAATGATTCACTATTAACGAAAAAAGATAAACAAGGTAACAAGCAAGGAAGGAGATGGGAGTGCCAGCGATAACCCTGCAATGTCCCCCCAAGGCGCCTCCAATTCCCTTGGTCCATGACTCACTGCGTTGTTGGCGGGTTCCTTTATTAATGTAGGGTTTCACTATAACTCTGTTGCTTTCTTGTTGCCCAGTTATGGGAAGAATTGGGAGGCATTCCCAATTCTGTGGGCAAGTTCCACAGAAGTTAAGCACGAACTGCACACACTCGTTCTTCACAATAATTAAGATGAATCCCAAAATGGCTCTTCCAGCTCGCAAATTAGTTTTCAAGATCCCAAATTGGTTCCACCTGCAAGCAAACACAAACACACATTAAAACCCCATTCCCTAACCTACTCTAAACATAACGCATTTGCCAGATCTAACTTACCCAGAGGAGTGGAACCTTGGTTTCTTTTCGGCTCTTCTTTTTCTTTATCTTTCTAAGAGCTCATGGCCTCACGACTCAATAAATCATTTCCCTCGCTTCATGACTCATTAAATAATTTTAAACTATCCTAGACTTTAAATTTAAGGGAAGAAACAAAAACATGAAATAATGGATAAATATCCTAATAATAATAATAATAATAATAATAATAATAATAATAATAATAATAATAATAATAATAATAATAATAATAATAATAATAATAATAATAATAATAATAATAATAATAATAATAATAATAATAATAATAATAATAATAATAATAATAATAATAATAATAACTCTTGAGCATCAAATTCCCCACAATATTATTTATTAGAATAAATATATATCATCATCTACCTTTTTTCCCCCAAGACTGGGGGTAAGGTGCGTGCAATGCACAGGAAACAAAAGTAGTAGAAGAATATGACACAAGTCGAAAAAAAAGCCCAGCCTTACCGCTCCCTCAATACCTATTAGTGAGTACTCGTTGCAGTTAGAAAATCCGCCCTAGAGCTTCACGGGACCGCGACTGACCCTCACTATGGCATATCGTCAAGTGTAGGGTTCATCCCCTGACCCAGGTGGGCCACAACCATGCCCCCTCACAAAATCCTGCCATTCACTCCTATTATGAACTTTTATTCTCGCCTCTGCCAAACTCTTATTTCTCTCCTTCAAGCATTCGTTTACTGACTCAATCCACTTTTTCTTCGATCTCCCAGCCGGTTGGTTTTCAACACACTCGCCACTATACATCTGCTTAACCAACCGACTATCATTCATCCTTTCCACATGACCAAACCATCTCAATATCCTTAAATAAATAAATACATAAATATATATAATGAAATATTAATTATTCCTCAGAGAATTATTAAGAAAACTGTAATCTTTATTTTTATTCAAAATTTTGTTTACATTCTTTAATTCAACTACTATATGTTATCCATTGACATTTGAATTGTATCCCTCCGCCTCAGCTGTGATTATTTAACACTGTCATCTGCAATAAATCATTTTAGTAGAACAGTTGGCATGGTGTTATCAACATGTATTTATACAGTGTGGTCAATATTTTAATCTTAGTTTTTGTGAAATTGTTATTAATAATATTCTTTTTTTCCCAGCTTTGACTTCACCCTGTTACTTCATGTTGAATTGATGTTAATTGTTATTATTGTTGTATTTTGTTAGTTTAATGACTGTTTGTGTTAACTTTGATAAAGTTGCTATTCTGCTAATATATGATAACATGTTTAATATTACAACTTATTTATTACAAAGAAATCTAACAATAAAACAATTGACTGTTCGCCATAAGAAGTAAGAAATTATTTTTATATATTTTTGCAAATATTACAAGTAATCCATTCTTTGCGAATGGAAAATCATAACATTTCTGAATGTAAATAAACTATATTTTCATATAAAGTGATTGCCTTCATCATCTTAGTATTAGATCGCTTATCTGAATGAATACTTAAAAGAATCTGCAAACATTAAAACCAGGTCAGGGGGGCCCCAATTGGGAAAAGGATTTTGGATATGAGTCTTGGATTTTAAATGGATCTTGATCTATGATGTTTCTTCATTACAACCAATTCTCAACTTTTCACTCTTCTTCTTTAAAAACTTAAAATAGAAAAAGATCAAAGGTTGTGTGTCCAAAGCATGTTCAGAAAAAGACCCAAATATAATATATATATACCGTATATATATATATATACCGTATTATATATTAGATATTATATATATATATATATATATATATATATATTATAATATATATATATATATATATATATATATATATATTATATATATATATATATATTATATATATATATATATATATATATATATATATATATTATATATATATATATATATATATATAATATATATATATATAATAATGTACCACAATTTATATATATATATATATAATATATATATATATATATATATATATATATAATATCATATATTATATATATATCGGTTATATATAATATATAATATATATATATATATTATATATATATATATTATATATATTATATATATATACGGTAATATAATATAATTTATTATATAATATAATATATATTATATTATAATATAATAATATAAATATATATATTATATATTTTTTTTTTACCTTTGTTCTTTACCAGGCTTACTAGGGTGATTTTGTGGAAAGTAGTACCCAAAGCATGTAAAAAGTATGAAAAAGGGTATTTTTTGCCCAGCCACTGCATAAAAAGTATCAAGACTTTGTAGCAGATAGTAAAATTAGGCAGTGGAGATAGTGCCTTTTGTGGCAAGAAAAGAAAGTGTAAAGTGAATGTTGATGTAATGTTTTTAATGATTTAAACGTCTTACGTTTGGATTATAGCTACTGAAACATATCTGTCTTTTATGGTGTGTTTTTTGACTTAAAATATAAATATAGTATCTTTAACAATTCTTTGTATATTTATTAAAATGTATTGCATTGTTAAAGTTATTTATTAAATGTGTAACTTAAGTTATTGTCCATCTTTCAAAACTGAAAAAGAAGATAACTGTAAAGTTGTAATTCAAATCAGCGGGTATTTATGGAAATAGATGTAGAATTGCAATTTGGCATATTAAGTTTTAAAGAAGGTATTAAAATAAAAAAATAAATAAATATGCACCTCTCCCAATGACAACAAAGATTTGCATCTTTAATAAGTAAGTTACTATAACTAGGGTAAAATATTGCCCTTTTTGCATTGTTATTTTTTATAGGCTATTAAAAACCGTTTAGCTCTTTATTAATAAATTGAACTTATATATATATATTATATTATATATAATATATAGATATATATATAGATATATATAATATAATATATATATATAATAATAATATATATAAATATATATATATATATATATAATATAATAATTATATAGTATATCTTTAAATAAAGAACATATAGTGGGAAGGTATAGAATTACTGCCTTCTCCAGGATTGAACCATTGTGTGTTGTGACTGAGGACAATATACTCGATGCTTTACTACTGATCTATCCCTCAACCCAAAAAAGTTAGGTTCAAGAACAGTTTTAAAGCAATCGAGCTCCCTTCAAGGTGACATCACCAGGTGTTCAGATAGTCCTATCCCTCGTTCTTAATAATTTGTAGGTGTTAAATATTGCATAAACCCAATTTTATTATTTAGAAGTGAATCATTCTTAATATATAAGTGGGAAGGTAAAGAATTACTGCCTTCTCCGAAATTGAACCACCGCATGTTGCGACTGAGGACAATATACTCGATGCTTTACCACTGAGCTATCCCCCAAACCAAAAAAGTTGGGTTCAAGAACAGTTTTAAAGCAATCGAGCTCCCTTCAAGGCAACATCAACAGGTGTCCAGATTGCTTTAAAACTGTTCTTGAACCCAACATTTTTGGGGTTGGGGGATAACTCAGTGGTAAAGCATTGAGTATATTGTCCTCAGTCGCAACATGCGATGGTTAAATCCCAGAGAAGGCAGTAATTCTTTACCTTCCCACTATATGTTCTTTGTTTAATATGTGATTATGCAATATTTAATATATATATTATATATATATATATATATTATATATATATATATAATATATATTATATATATATATATATATATATATATATATAATATATATATATATACATATACCGTATATATTATAATATAATACCGTATTTTTTATTATATATATATATATATATATATTATATATATATATATATATATATATATATATATATATATATATATATATATATATATATAATTATATTATATATATAACTTCATGCAGTAGCGGCAAGAATTCACTTATCCATCGACCTTACTATATGTTCAATCGTACTGGCTCCAAGTTAGGTGAATTTAACTAAGGTCGACTTAGCAGATCTTTTTTAAAAGCTTCCCTTCTCCGGTTTTTATACTAGGTGACTTCAAACCTTCGCCAACCCTTATGGGGTGACTCTGTCCACTTCATCTAGGTCCAAGATCTTAATAGATCTCCTAACCCCCTTTTCCCTGGGATGCCTTAACACAGGACTCCCAACCTATGAACGTTTAGATACACACACTTCTTCTTGTATCGACATTTCCTTTTGCTCCCATTCCCTTATGGATCGTTTTACCTGGTCCCGCTTTGATTATTTATTCGGCAGCGATCACTACCCAATAGCATTAAATGAGCTTGCTCTCCAAGCCCAATGCAAAAACCCAACTCCAGCGTGGCTGTCGTTATGATCGAGCGGAGTGGGCTCCTTTTTAACAGGCCACTGCAAAAACTTCTTTTCTCCTTTTAATAAACGATTTCCGATCTGTTGAGTTGATGCCTTTCGCTTTCCAGAAAGTAGCATCTCCGGCAGCGGAAGCTTGAATTCCACGAGTTCTTCCTCAGAAAGCGCGGCGGCAACCCCTTGGTAGGTCCCCAAGAGTGCGCACAAGCCAACCGAGAGAAGAAGAAAAACTCTACAGGCAATGCAAAAAGGCCCGTACTACCCCAACATGATTATGTTTAAAGCTGCCGCAGCGAGATCGGGTTAGGCGAATTAAATCGTTCAAACGCCGTGTTAAACAATATTTTTATCGAACTACAATGCGACTGTTAACTTCCACAACTCCCCTTCCCTTAGTGTGGGAAGTTACACAGAAAATAATATCTCGTCGCTGCCAAATGACTCTTCACCCACAGTCTTCCGTTATTGGGCCTAAAATAACTGATACGATTTCAGCCCCGGCGGTTGTAGCGGATGCGTATAGTAGGTTTATAGCTTTGTAAGCCATTCGAGCTTCATTGCCCGCTTACACTGAAAGCCTTTTTCAAAAACTGAGAACTGACACAGACTACCAGACTTTTCAACAGCGAAAGGAGAAGAAGTTCATACCTACAACCGTCTTTTTACACTTGCAGATTGTTAAAACTGCATTGGCAAATAGCAAAAACGGTGCCCTTGGCCTTGGTCCAGACATGATTTCTTACATCATGCTCCGTCATATCCAATCCTTCGGCGCTCAGGCATTTTTGCTGGATTATATAACAGAATCCTGGATCGAATCTTTCTTTTTCCATCTTATTTTTGGACTACAGCTTTGTAATTCCTATCCCCAAACCTGGAAAGATCCGAAGTTGGCAGACAACAAAGACGAATTTCGTTGACCTGTCACTCCTGTAAATTTAATGGAGAAAATGGTGGTCTAGCCCTACTCCCTGTTTCTGGAGAAGCCGTCAAAGCTCTTCTCAAACTTCCAATTTGGTGTCCGCCAAAAATCGCTCGACTGCGGACCCCTTGGTGGTTAAAATTAGACCATGACATCCCGAGAAGCCTCTCAACTTGGTCTGGGATGCGTTTCTTTGGGTCTTTTGTTTTGACCTTGAAAAGGCTTTTGACAGAACGTCGAGAACTGGGATTCTCCTTAAACTCCATTCGCTGGTTTTCCGCGGACAACTCCCTCTTTTTAGTCAAATGCCTTTTATCACACAGATCTATCCAAGTTCGGTGCTCTTCTATTCTGTCACGCCACTTTTTACTCTGGATGAAGCGTTCCGCAGGGGAGTGTTTTAAGGTGTACTACTATTTGCTCTTGGACTTAATGATATTGTTACCTCTATTCCAGCGCGAGTTCATTTTTTCTCTATATGTCGATGACTTAGCTATTTATACATTAGCCGGTGCCAGGCTTGGGCCCTGTTTCCTCGAACGGCAACTTTCCAACTAGGCTATTGAAAATATGTCACAGTTGGGCCTGCTCCCATGGCTTCCATTTTTTTCCCACCAAAACCTCAGCAGTGCTTTTAAAGAAAAAAAAGGGGAAATTCGAAGAACTTGCCACTTCTTCCAGCGAACCTAACGTTTTATGGTTCGCCCATTCGTGTAACTTCACAGGTCCAAATTCTAGGGCTCATCCTAGAATACACTTTAACATATGCACCGGCATATTAAAACCTAAAAAACACTTGTCATCGCACCCTGACCTTTACGTCATCTCGCCTCAAAATCTTGGTGTGCTGATCGCAATCCCTTTTACGTCTTTACGTAGCCCTAATCCGATCGAAACTGGATTATGTCTGGGCAGTATATGGTCAGGTCTCTGCAACACTTACTACGCCTGTTAGATCCCATCCAAAACGAAGCGATCCGTATCTCCACTGGAGCTTTTGCGATCGTCCCCCCAGGTGAGCCTTGAAGTTGGAATTCCAATGTGATGCCACTCTCTCTTCGAAGAGAAGACATCAGGTGTACAAGTTATCTTCGTTTTCAAAACCCCAATACCGTCTGCTTCTGACAGACACCGATTCTGCAGTAGGTACCTCAGAACCTTAATTACTGGCCATTTGCAAAGACGGTTCATAACATCTTAATTTCCTCAACAGCCCTTTTCAAAAGGTGCTGCCTTTTCTCTTTTGACGAAGGGTACACACCTTGGCAATTCCCCTCTCCTACCATTTGCTTGGCTCTGACATCTCTCCCCAAATCTAGCCATTCGAAGCTTTGGATTAAAAGCATTTCATTTCTGTCTCACGCCGCAGTTCACGATGAAATTTACTCCAGTGTTTACTGACGGCTCTAAAATAAGGGACAGTGGTGGGCGCTTCTGCTGGCTTTCCTGACCGCAACCTCTCCCATACCCTTCCCCCGTTATGCTTCAATTTTTACATGCAGAATTAAGGCTATAATGATTGCCCTTTCTCGAATTCTAATCTTTAACAAGATCACTCATATGTCGTTGATTCAGATTCGCTTTTCGCTTAGCGCGCTACAAGGACGCTTAAAACCCCTTATTCTAAAAATGCAATGGTATCAGCTGTACAACAAAATTTCTTCGACATCTCCACTCCCGTAAGAAACAAATTATTTTTATGTTGGACACCCTCTCATGTAGGGGTAACAGGCAAATGAATTCGCTGACAGAGAGGCCAAAATGGCCGCCTCCTCTCGTCTTCTCGGAGTGTGTTCCAGGTACCTTCCCGGATTGCCATCGACAAGGCCCCGCCTGCCCATTCACTGATTATTATCCTGCTCCCCGACAAGGCTTTCGATCTTGTTGGCAAGAGTACTGGACGAGTGATCGGCGGGGAAGGAAACTCAGAAACATAAAGCCGAACATCGTGAGTGGTCTTCCTCCCACAGACGAAAGCGCTTACATGAGGTAATACTTTGCACGCTCCGTATTGGCCACACCAAAAAATCACTCACAGTCACTATATGTTCACCGAGACCCCGCCTTCCCATTTGCAAAAATTTTGCCGTCGCACACCCCGCAATCTGTGCTCATCATATCTTCATGATTGGTTCCCATCTGGACCCTATTCGCTGTCGTTATTTTTCCTACTTTATGGTCCATACCACCTTCTAAAAGATTATCCCTATCTTATCTGAATCTTCCACTTTAGCAGTAACACTATTTTCTTGTATCTTCAAAAGTGAATATTCTTTATTCTTTGTTTTTGTTATGTAATCTTAAGACTATTAACAATGCAAAGAGATTAAATTTTATTAGTTTTTTATTTATTTTGACTGACTGAATATTCATTTCACCAATCAAATCTTCCTTTGACATTTGGAGACATATCTATGACAGGGCCCTCCCATGGTGCTGATTTTTTCAGCCCATTATGGCGCTTCATTGTGAGCCGTGGTGGTCCTGCTACACTAACTCAAAAAAAAAAAAAAAAAAAATATATATATAATATATATAAATATATATATATAATATATATATAATATAATATATATATATATAATATATATAAGTTACCGTATATATATATATATATATATATATATATATATATATTATATTATATAGGAATATATATAGAATATATATATATATATATATATATATATATATATATATTATAATATATATAATATATATATATATATTATATTATTATATATAGTATCGTAAGGTATATTAATTATATATATTATATATATATATAATATATATATAGTATATATAGTATAATATATAATATATATATAATTATATATATATATAATTATATATATATATATAATATATATATATATATATATATATATAAATATATATATATAATATATATATATATATATATATATATAATATATATATATATATATATATATAATAATAATATCATATATAATATATACTATATATATATATATATTTATTATATAATATATATATATATAGTATATATATATTATATATATATATATATAATATATAATATATTATTATAAATATATATATATTATATATATATTATATATATATTATATATATATATATATATATATTATATATATATATATATATATATTATATATATATATATATATATATATATATATATATTCCCAGGGATCTTACCTTGTAAAAAATGCTTTGGGAAATTTAATCCGAATTTATTATTTTTAGAGGATAATTACATTTTATTATTATTATAACATTATTATTTTTATAATTTATAAAAAAAACTTCTTTTGCATTTTGTTTAAACTCCACATCGAATTCACATAGATGCGGCTTAAACTTATTAATTATTGACTGTTGACAGTGCGGCTTAGTGTTAGACTAGCCATACCGTGGCGTAGTTTAACTCGTAGATAAAACCTGACGATATTTTTAAATAAATAACAGGAAACGAATCTGTTTTATTAAATTTTCTCCAAGAATGCAATATAATAAAACAGGAGTTATGTGAGATATGTCAAAATATATTGTTAGTGCGGAAAAATGTAAAAAAAAAAAAAAAATAAAATAAAAAAAAAAAATAAAAAAAACAAATACAAATAAATAAAAAAAAATAATATCTCAAAAACTACAATAGCTACGGGAAAGGAAAACATTTTTTAGAATCCTGGTAAAAAATGTTAAAAAAAAAAAAAAATTTTAATAATTTATAATAATATGATAGAAAGCCTATTTAGGAAGTTTTTATAACGTTACTCGTTAAAATAAATAGGCTTTGTAGTAAATTTTGATTTGTTTTTTTTTTATATACAGAATACCCCAAGGGTATACCGCACCTATGGCAGGAGTCGGGGTTCTCTCGGCCTCCGGGAACTATGGGGTTGGACTATTTCCCCCCCTCCGGGACGAGGTCGTCCCGGAACCCCCGCTCTTTGGTTATGTTGGGTGTCGCGGGCGGTTTCTGCGCCCCTCCCCTACGGGGTGTGGAAAACGTCCACTCCCTGTGTTCCCCGTCGGCTCAAGCCCCCTACATTGCCGCTGTAATACCTTTACCAAATAATATTATATATAATATATATACTATAATATATATATACTATATACATATATATAGTATATATATATATATATATATATATATATATATTATAATAATTTAAAACAAAAGGGAAAAGAAAGACTTACGGAAATTAGAAGGTGTAAGCTTCCTCTTGGAATGGTTGTGGAAGGGTGCGTTAAGCCTCCAGAGGGCGTGGTTTCTTTACCAAGAAACCCCCACTCTACTTCTTGGAAGAATGTTGTGAGTATGTAGGGCACCTCAGGATATTGGACATAGAAAAAAAATAACGTAGATTAGGAGCAAGAAATGGTGTAATGTAATTGGTAAAAGTATGGATTAAGAATAAGAATAAGGATGATAATACCAAATAATAATAATAATAATAATAATAATAAAATAATAATAATAAAATAATAATAACAATAACATAACATAATAATAAATAAATAATAATAATAATAATAATATATGACATAGCATACTAATAATAATAAAAATTTATGTTTACCTAGTTTGTGAGTGGTGTTTTCATTAGCTGATTATAGTTTAGAGATATAAGGGTTTGAGAGATAAAAGTGGGGTTTAGTAAGTCTTTATTATAAGTATCAGAAATTGATTAATAAAAAAATATTTAAACACACTTCATTTATCTCATTTTTCACAATCATTCATTAGACACTACCTTTTCCTCTCTTTTATATAGCTACATATATGGTATATATACATATTATATATATATTATATAATATTATATATATATTACAATTCTCAGAGTTTCTAAATTTTTAGAATTTTTAATGGAGAGTACATGCAAGGATAGGGTTGATAAATGGGGTAACTGGTTTGGTAAATTTGGAGTATAAAGAATGTCAATGGAAAGAGGTGACTATAGGGAGTATAATACACCAGTCAGTAACTTGGACTACTAGGTTTCCCAGCCTGATTAGGAATTGTAGTTGCTCCAAGAATTAGGCGACTGTCGTGGTATGAGATAGGGTCCCAATGGTTGATTGGCTTGATGACCAAATTAGCTCCCTGAACAGGTTGCCTGAAATAGAGAGAAAGAGTCTCTCAACTAAAGTTTAAATATACAGAAATGGTAATAAGCAAATAGGACCTAATCTAAATGAAAAAATGGAAAGGGAAAATAAGTCATTATTTACATACCTTTGGTTGTTCCAAAGGCAAATATAGTTCTTTAAAAAGGTTTCAAAACTCCAAAAGTGTTCCTGTATCAACCTGTATTAAGTTTTTTTTAACATTAGAGACTGAAAAGGGAAAAGAACTTCATGAGATATTACATTACATTCCTCCCCACCCGTCATAACATGACGAAACTTAGAAGGGTAGGAAGGAAGCTGACGAACCAATGGAGAAATGTATGGAATTGAACAACGATTCAAGAAACGAAGAATATAAAGAAAACCAATGGAGGAGGGAAGGTAAAGTCAAAGCAAGAAGACAATCCTAGGTATGTACAAGTACAAGTTTATTTGCGTTGTAATTGTGTGTCCCGCTTTATTCACCCCTTCACAATATATGTATATTTACTTTTTTTTTTTTTTTTTTTTTTTTTTTTTTTTTTTTTAAACATATTTAGTTAATGCTTCTTTCATTCCTTTTTTTGGGTTCGTCTCTCGATGATCTTATGCTGTACCCAGGGGATGTCTGGCACCAGCCTGGAGGTTTGTTGTCGGGTTCGAGAAGCTATGTAAGAAGCTTGTGTAAGCCCTGTGGCCCATTGTACCACTTTTGATCGTTTGGAAGTAGTTGGAGTTTGCTCGGTTAGGTCAAACCCTGCAAAATCTGGAAGTGTATTGGAGTCAATATCAGAAAGTCTGGGTGTGAGTCGTAATTTTGGTGTTTCCCCTTGACTAATGGGTGCTAAAACGTTTTCGAAATCCTGCTGATTTGGTGATTGTAGTCTTGGAGATCTGGATAGATGTGGTAGAGACTGAATGTCTTCCAGTGAGATCCTTTTGATATTACGTCTTTTTGGAGTTAAAAGTGTTTGATCCATCCTTGATGATATCTTTAGGGGAATATATGAGACATAAGAAGGTTCTACTAAACTAGGTGAAGAAAATAATGGAGGTGAGTCTGTAGCCAAGATTGGTGAAGTAGGGAAAGAAGGTTTATTAGTACCAAAGAATTGTTCAGGAGAAGCAAAGAGACTATTTAGATGGTAAGAAGTTAATGAAAATGGACTATGGTTAGAAGAACCATCACTTAGAATATTAGTATTTATAGGACTACTCGTAGAAGAAATACTCTCTAGGTTAGAAGAATAAATTGAATCTCTTACTGAAAGACTAGAAGAAACTCCCGAAATTTGAAACCCTAGCAGAAAATTCTCTCGTATCTTGTTTAATAGTTGGTGGGATAGAGAGTCCGCTTCTGTTCCGCTAAAGCCCACAAAGTCGTCACCATCATCATCAGAATCTTCTGACTCAGGGAGTTCATTAGAGACTGAGGGGGTGGTAGATTGTTCGTCGACCGGATCAATTGGAATTTCCAGGATTGGTGTTCTTGTTAGTAAATCATGGAATAATGGATTCCTTTCTAGATATGATGGAGGTGAGTGCCATTTCTTTAGTTGTCTATGGTGAACTCGATATAGCCTTTTTGTCTCAGGTACTTCGACTACATAGGTCACCTCATTGGGATTAACTTTAACAACCTTTAATGGACCTTGATACCGGTCTTTAAACTTGTTTAGTGTTAGATCTCCGGGTAGCTGTATTTTTAGGGCCACCAGTTGATTTAATTCAAAAGATTGGAATTTCTGATGACCTTCATCCCACAATTTATCGAACCGGGTCCAAGGAAGCTTTGGACGAGAGTCATGAGCCTCTTGGTATAGAATTTCTGCTGGCGTCTTCCTGGTTTCGGAATGAGGTAAGTGATTGTAGGTGAGGATCACCTGGGGTAATTGTAAATCCCAGCTTGTAGGCTGATTTAAAGAAAGTCGAAGGTATTGAAGAAGGGTTCTATTGACTCTTTCGGTAATGCCATTGGATGATGGATTGTAAGGCGTTGTGTAAATGTGTTTAATATTCACTGATCTCAGAAAATCCTCAAACTCAGGACCACGGAACTCTCTGGCATTATCAGAGAGTAATCTGGATGGAATCAAAGGAAGATAGGGTAAGATGTTTCTTAAAGCAGCCGTTACCAAAGTGGTATGCTTAGTTTTTATCGGGACCGCTGCTACCCATTTACTATAATGGTCGATAAACACTAGAGCATAGTTGTTCCCTCTAGGAGTTTTAGGCAACTGTAAAAGGTCTACAGCTGTCAGTTCAAATGGGTATTTTGTGTGAATTTTTAACTTTGGTGGTGCATGGTATATATTTGATACTTTGGCTAGTTGACACTTATGGCATGACATAGAGATATCACGACAAATGTCTCGCAGCTTTGGATGCCATATGATACGCTCCAGTAATGCATACAACTTCCTCTGACCCACATGGACGAATTCATGATGGTTGATTATTGCAATAGATACTGCGAAAGAAAAAGAAACAACGTAGTGATAGTGGTCGTTGCGGTTCTTGTGAATAATGTGATCATCCACGATGGACAAAGAATTTTTCGCATATTGAAACAACTTCAAGGGACCTCGTAAGGGCTGATTTCGAAGCAAGGATCCCTTTAGCCGCCTCAGCACAGGGTCATTCTGTTGACATTCGGTGATGTGTGTCATAACGACTTCAACAGAGTCTTGGGGATCAATAAGGAGTGAGAAGTTATGAAAAGAAATCATGTTGACAAATGGAGCCACTTCTCTCACCTCCCCACCGGATTTTATTAGGGGTTTTGATTCAATAGAGACAGGTCCTGGAGGACTCTCTGGAACATCATCTACCACTAGGAAATAAAGATCAATTGGAGCTGGGGAAGCTTGAGCCAAACCTATTAGAACTGTAGTAGCAGATTCTGGCATTTTGTTTTTCGTTGGTATTAGTATGTTGTAGTGGATACCACCTAAGCAAAACAAACAGCACACTTCCTCATATCCAGGATCCCCAAAATGTAAGGGATGATCACTACCAAAATATACTAATACTCTAAGATGATGTAAGTTAGTGAATGCCTGTATGCTATGTGTGAAAGGTAGTTGTCCTGCATATTTAGTAAGTTGTAGTTGTTTCAGGGTGTGTGTTGCCTCTCTACCAGTTGGTAAATTATACTTGTCTCTATTATCTATTAGTTCCGTCACCACTTCAGTTCGAAGTGATAAATGGGAATCAAAGTTCCCATAAAGGAAATGGGAAAAGCATTGGAATAAGGAATCTCCCCCACCTGGAGTTTTTATTTCTATGAAACCCTTTGGGATTTCATTTAGGTTGTTGACAATGGTAGGGTCTATTGTTATTTCATAGGGTGTCCTGGAAAGTATGTCTGCGACTATGTTATCCTTGCCAGGTACATATTGTAACTGGTAGTCAATATCATTTATTTCCTCCAATGTTCTGGCTATTCGTTGATTCACTAGAGGCATGTTTTGCAAGTATAGAAGGGGTTTATGGTCAGTAAAGATGACCACCTTGATCCCATAAAGGAATGGTTTCAGGGACCGTACCGCCCAGCGAATGGCAGCGACCTCTCGTTCAGTGGTACTATATCCTCGTTGAGCCTTAGAGAAGATCATAGAGATATAGGCTATAGGTTTTTCTGCCTCATTTTGAATTTGACTTAGACAAGCACCTGCCCCAATACCAGAAGCATCAGTGTATAGAAATAATGGATTGGCATTTGGAGATCGGTCGGGATAAGATAATAATGGAGGTGAAGTTAGGAGATCTTTTAGTTTATCAAAAGCCTGTTGGCATTGATCAGTCCAGGGGATTTTCTTGGAAGTACTTTTTAACAAGTCAAACAGAGGCTTAGCTATTTCGGAACAGTGTGGAATGTGTCTTCGGTAAAAATTTACCAGCCCCATGAATTGTCTGACTTGACGGACTGATTTAGGAACAGGGAAATCTTTGACCCCCTCTAAGTTCTTTTCAAGGGGTTTCATACCCCCATGTGAGATGACATGCCCTAGAAAATTTACTTCTCGGTGTAATAAATTAGTTTTAGAGGGTTTTAATTTAAAACCATACAATTTGAAAGCTGCCAGGACTTTTTCTAGGATAGATAAGTGCTTTTCAAAGGTGTCACTTATTATTAAGACATCATCTAGATAAACCATAACATCTTGGCATGGAATATGACGCAAGGCCAGTCTCATTGCTCTTTGAAAGGTAGCTGGACCATTCTTTACACCGAATGGCATTCGGACAAATTCCCAGTGTGCTAAAGGGGTGGAAAATGCTGTCTTTTCGATACTATCCTCTTCCATTTCAATTTGGTAGTAACCTTTGATAAGGTCGATGGTAGAGAAATAGTTTTTGCCTTGTAAACTAAACAAAGTATCAATTAAGTTAGGAATAGGGAAGGAGTCTCCTCTTGTCACTTCGTTTAGTTTACGATAATCTACGCAAAGACGCATTGTTCCGTCAGGTTTACGGACGGGCACAACTGGGGCCGAATATGGAGAGTGGGATCGGCGTATGATCCCATCAGCTTCAAGTTGCTGGCAGACCTCTTCAACTTCATAGAGGATGGGACCTTGAAGACGTCTGACTGGAACACAAACTGGTTCATCTACAAGGAGTTCGATGGAATGCTTGAGTATGCTGGTGCATCCGACATCAGTATCCCCCAAACTCAGAGCTGTTGGGTACTTCAGTAAGAGTTGTAGAAGTTGTTCTTTCTGTTGATCAGACAAATCAGTTGTGTCCAGTTTAAAGGCTTCTCGTAGAGAATCCGGGGTCCATTTGGCATAAGTAGTTTGAGGTTGTTGGGTCAGTTCAACTACATTAATAGAGGAAGTTGGAAAGTTGGAATAATTGGATTTTTTAGTGAGTAAAGAAACCGTACCTGGTGAATATCCGCGTTTAATTTTGATGGTCGTATCAGAGATATTGTAAGCATGGAGTTGAATTACAGAATCGGAAGTATAGGAGATTACAGAATGGTCCATAATGAATCGGTTATGTTCATGGGGAGTAAATAGGAAGGTGGAATCTAATCCAAGTATTGAATAATCATAACGGATAGGAATGATGGTACAAGTATTTGGAGGGAGTGTGATATCATTAGCTAATGTAGCAAGGCCATCTTTCTCTACTACTGTTCTCATATCTTTGGCGATGATGGTGATGGTATTTTCATGGCGAATCACTAGTTCCTTTGAAGCTAAATCGGGTAGAAGGTTTTCTTGTTTAAGGAGATCATACCCAATAATTACATCATATGTGGTGACTTGTTCATTAACAACTATGAAAGGGATCGGTTGAGTAGTGTAAGTGTTAGATAAGTGGAGCTTCAGAGTTACTGCACCCATTACAGAAAAAGTTGCTTTTCCAATTCCTTCTATTCCGGTGTAATGGGTACTGTGCAAGGGATATTTGGTGGAATCTAATAGAGCATAGGTTTTAGTAGTGATAAGGCTGACAGAAGCTCCTGTATCAACCAATGCAGTAAAAGGGTGTTGTTGATGGGAATCATGTATGAGTACTCCCAGCAATAGAGTATCTTCTGGTGGTGTCTGGAGAGTGTGAACTTGAATTATGGGTCCTTCAGGAACTACAGTTATTGGAATGGAATCAGAAATAATTTCAGTGGGTTCTAGAGAATCAGGATGATTAACATTGGAGTTTATTTTAATTTCTGTTATTTCAGTTGGTAGATTATGGGAAACGGGAAAAATTTCAGGTTCATCGCCAGGAGTTCTGGCATTGAGCAATCGTTGGATACGTTCAAGATCTTCTTTGTCTAAAAGATCCTCGTTTTCATGAACTGACTGTGACCTTTCAGTCGTTGAACATATTTTTGGAAGTCGTTTTGGTAGAGGTGGAAGATAAGCTGCTGGAGAAACTACGGGTGGCTCCGTGGGTAGGTCATTCACCACAGAGGCCCTCCGTTTCCCGAATTTGAAGGTCGACTGGATGTTCGTTGTGGGCAATTCATTCCCAAATGATTTGGATCATTGCAAAGAGGGCAGTTCATGGAATCGTCGCGAGTTTGTTGTTGGTTTCGTCTGTTGGGACAGTCTTCGACCACATGGCCATCCTCTTCACAATGAATGCATTTATTTTTAGAGAGGTAACATTCGTCATAAACGTGACCTCTTTTGCCACAAAAACGGCAATAAGGTCTAGCTCGGCACTCTCTAAGATCATGACCAGGTTTCTTGCAGTAGTTACATTTGGTTGGTGATCTAGGCCTTGCTGGTTGTGGGGATCTATCGGCTGTAGATCGTGGATTCCTGTTGTTAGAAGGCCCTTGTGAGTATGCTGGTCTATACGGTGGATGTGCTTGTAATTGTTGAGGGATAGATGAAGAATTATAGTTATAAAAATTAGGTGGTGGTTGGTGAGCGACTTGAGAATATGACCAAGGATTACTAGGTTGTGGAATTATAGGGTTGGGTTGCACGGAAGGCCTTCTTTGATTATAAAATTCTTGAGTTGGAATATGATAGGGTGCTGGCATAGTTGGTTGAAAGTTAGTAAGATCTATGAGTTCAGGTTGTGAGCTAGTGGTTGGAATAGGAGACGGTTGAGTAGATGACAGCAGTGGTGGTTCATCTAAATGAAGCTGGTCGTAATTTTGGTCTAATAGTCTTATTAGATCATCCCATGCAAGGAGTTCTCCCCGCAGGGGTAGCTCACAAATCATGATTTGGGACTTAACAGTTTTTATCAAGGTGGAAGGTAAACTATTAATTAATTTATCCCTAACCATTCTTAGTGATCTTACATCGGAATGAGGGAAAGCCTTCTCAGCTAGATCTTGTAAGCGAATAGCAAATAAGGGAATTTTCTCATTGGGAAGTAATTGAGCATCATAGAAGTTGTTAATGTCATTTTTGATTTGCTTATCCAAATACGACTGGTAGAATTCAGTAAGATCATGTTTTATCTGTGCATAATCTGCACTGCCTCTCATTAAGATGTCATAAACTTGTTTTATTTCACCCTCCAGATGCGAACCGAGGTATGTTCTCCATCCATCTGCATCGGAGAGTGGGTAGGATAATTTTGCATAATCCTCAAATCTTCTTAGAAAGTGGGGAAAGGTCTCTCCATTCGTCAGGTTATACTTTCCTATAGGAATCATCTTTTTGGGTTTCTGTTGTTCTTGGATATTTTGACTTTGTAACATTTGCATCATCACCCACATCATTTGTTGGTTTTGGAGGATCAATTCTTTTACTGTCTGTTGATCTATATGTGGTTCTGCAGATGGATAATGGGGATGTGGTTGATTTGGAAAAGATTTCATGGATGGACCAGGAATACCTGATGGCATAGTAAACTGAAGTGGGGCTGACCCTGAAGTAACTGGTGGAATAGTAAATGAGTGTTGGGATGGACCCGAAGTAGATGGAAGTATTGTTGTAGATGGATTTTGGGGAATATAATTGGTTGTTTGTAGTTAGGTGTGGTACTGCATTAGGAAATGGGGATGGAGTTATGGGAAAGGTAAGCGAAGGTGGTAATTGGCTCGCTGTTGTTTGAGAATTAGTAATGTAATCGGACGGTTTCACAGTAAAAACGGCAGTCGAATAGGTCACAGAAGATGTAGTTGTTGTTAAAACTGAGCCTGTTGAATGTGCTGTAATGCTAGACAACACATCAACCACCTCAGCTTGTGTTGTTTGACCAATCACTGTTGAGATTTTAATGTTTTGTTTATCTAGCTCACTTTCTCCCGTGTGCGCAACTTCCTCATCTGTAAATTTATGTTCCATATTGATATTGATAATATTTAGGTATTATGAGAACAATGTTGATGTTTGGGTATACAATATTTCTGTATATTAGAGATTAGAGAAGGGATTGTAATATTGTATATATATTCTTGTGTAGTATATTAGAAATTAGCAGTTTGAAAATATCACAGTTAGAGATAAGAGAGGAAAAAGGTAGCGTATTCGAGACGTAGAGTAGTATAGAACTACGCTCTGCTACCAATATAATAATTTAAAACAAAAGGGAAAAGAAAGACTTACGGAAATTAGAAGGTGTAAGCTTCCTCTTGGAATGGCTGTGGAAGGGTGAGTTAAGCCTCCAGAGGACGTGGTTTCTTTACCAAGAAACCCCCACTCTACTTCTTGGAAGAATGTTGTGAGCATGTAGGGCACCTCAGGATATTGGACAACATAGAAAAAAAATAACGTAGGTTAGGAGCAAGAAATGGTGTAATGGAATTGGCAAAAGTATGGATTATAATAAAAAAAATAATGATAATAATAATAATAATAATAATAAATATAAATAATATAATAATAATAATAAATAATAAATAATGGTAATAATAATAGTATAATAATAATAATAATAATAATAATAATAATAATAATAATAATGATAGTTATGACAATACTAATAATAATAATAAAAATTTATGTTTACCTTGTTTGTGAACCCTTTTCAATAGCTGATAATAGTTTAGGGATGTAAGGGTTTGAGAGATAAAAGTGGAGTTTAATGATTCTTTATTATAAATATTAGATTTATTAATAAAAATTTATACACACCTCATTTATCTCATTTTTCACATTCATTCATTTGGCACTACCGTTTTCCTCTCTTATATATATATACATATATATAGAAATATATATATATAAATATATATATATATTTATTATTTTTAGAGGTTTTAAATTTTTAGGATTCTTAATTTAATGTGGGGATAGAGTTGATACATGGGGTAATTTGGTTAAATTTGGAGTACAAAGAATGTCAGAGGAAAGAGGTGACTATAGGGACTATACTACACAGGTCATTAACTGGGAACTACTAAGTTTCCCAGCCTGATTAGGTATTGTAGCCGCTTCAGGATTCGACCGCTGGCTTGGTATGAGATATGGTCCCTATGGTTGACTGGCTTGGTGACCAAATTAGCTCCCCAAACAGGTTGCCTGAAATAGAGAGAAAGAGTCTCTCAACTAAAGTTTAAATATACAGAAATGGTAATAAGCAAATAGGACCTAATCTAAATGAAAAAATGGAAAGGGAAAATAAGTCATATTTTAAATACCTTTGTTCTTCTCCAAGGCACATATGTTCTTTAAAAGGTTTCAAAACTCCACAAGTGTTTCCTGTATCAACCTGTTATTAAGTTTTTTAAAAAATTAGAGAATGAAAAGGAAAAAGAACTTCATGAGATATTACATTACATATATATATATTATATATATTATATATATATATATTTATATATTATATATATATATTATATATATATATATATATTATATATATATTACAGTTATATATAATACAAGGCTGTAGACCGGGGGATCAGGGGTTTCAAGACATCCGAAATTCTTTAAGCGATCAAAATTTTTGATTCCTTTAGTCTCTTAATAATAATTGATGGTTTTGTGTTCTTTTCCTAATTTTATAATAATAATAATATATAATAATAATATAATAAATAATAATAATAATAAATAATAATATAAAAATATAATAATCAATAATAATAATAATAAAAATTAATAATAATAGTTAAAATATTATAATATAATATTCCTAAATAATAATAATAATAATAATAATTATGAATTTATAAGTATTTAGTAATGGAAATGAGGAGACATTGTTGTGGTCGTGACGATTTCCTTAGGTCAGTGGCTGTTCCTTTATATAGGGTACCGTAATGTATATTTATTTTTTTTTGCAAATATTTATACAGGGCTTAAGTGTGAGGTTTCCAAGTTTGAGATGATAGCAAATTGGCAACTTCAGTTAGGAAATAATGATGGATGGTATAAATACTTAACAGATAAGGCAGGGAGCCTGTAAACGCTTGATGGGACTAGCAAGTTCATTCCTTCTTCACCTAAATCTTTCTCTTCCTCATTCCATGGTTCGATCGGGCTTGTTCCCTGGCCATTCAGGCTAGAGACAGTGCGTATCGGGGTGGAAAAATCTCGTTCTCCTATCACTCTAGAAATCGTTGCAAGGGATACTCTTCGACGAGCCAAAGCGGGCCTTTCATCAAAACGAAAAGTTGCTAACTTCCTTGGTTATCCACTGACAAATCTTTCCTGGCCTCTTTGCCAAAAACATCTCTAGCAACTTTGATGGTTCTTGTTAATTCTCCAACTGAAAAGGTCAATTCTCTTCGGCCTCCTATTTTCTCCACTAACTCAACCCTAGAAGACGATTCCTGGCATTTACTCTTCCTCCTCCTTTCCTCTCATGTGTCCTACATGTCTTTGGCCTGTGATCCATTTGAATTGGTGCATAGGCCCTGAAATCTTGAAGGATAGGAAGACAGGCTGGCCCAAGATTGGAATTTCCTCCCCAAAGTTTGAAGGGAGTGGGTGCTTCCAGGTATCCCTGGCCCCTCGTTCAACTATACTCACTATATTCTCAATACTAGCACTTTCCCACAGTGTTGGAAGCTCGCACATGTCCAACCTATTCCGGAAAAAAGCAAGCCGCTCTCTTTGAGGAAAAAAATCCCCCCCCCCTTCCGCGGCTTTGTAAAACTATTAAAGACTGGCCCCCCTATAGCTCTCAACTTGTATTCTATCAAGATCTTTGAAAAACGCCTTCTCAACCTCTCACTTCTTAGATTTATCTGGGAAACTCATTCCTTTCTTTTTCCGATACTCTAGTACGGCTTTCAGCGCCTCGAGGTTTTCTGGCGATAATACTTTCCTATCTCAACGATTTATGGTTTTCAAGCTCTAGGAACTACGGGGAGACGCGTGGTGGCACTTGACATATCCAAAGAATTTGACAAGAGTATGGCACGCGGTCCACTGCTCTCCAAGCTCCCCTCCTTTGGGTTCCCTCTTTCTCTTTGCTTATTTACTGTCCTAGCTTTCTTTTCAAATCGCTCAATGTCCGGCTCTTGTTGACTGGGGCGATTTTCTTCTTTTTCTGTCAATATTGGTGTTCCTCAGGGTTCTTGTCTTATTTCCTACTTTATTCCTAAGTTTTTCATTATGACTTCTTACCTGCACCTCTAACTCTATCAACTCATATGCCAGATTGACTCGACCCTTCATTCTCAACTCATTTCAATTCTGTCCCTCTTTTACTTCTAGAATTGCCCTGTCTTAATCTTTCCTATTCTATTCTCCCTGATCTGGACTAGAATTTCGATGGGGTCTCTCAACATTTTGAATTCAATTTCTTTCAAAACCCAACTTCCCTGCAAATCTCCTTCTCTAAAACGCCTTCAACTTCCTATCTCTTTCGACGGTTCTCTCGTCCTCCTGTTGACAATATAAACAATACTCAACATTAACAAATAAAAAAAAATAATGTCTTGGAAACCTCATCACAACGGTTGATAGGGCGGCCTCAAAGAAACTGGGAGCTCTGTTTAGACTGCGTTACTTTTTTTCCCTCTTCTTAGTTGCTCCAGCTCTAATACAAGGGTCTCCTCGCCCGTGTATGGAGTACTGCTCTCATATCTGGGGGGGGGGAGGGCTCTGGGTTTCACCCGGTTTTTGGATAGGGTCAAGTCAAAGGCCAAAAGACTTTTATAAACTGTTCTGTTTATAAACTGTTATCTCTATTCTACAGGCACCCAGCGGTCAAGTGCCTCGAGGGAACTTATCATTTGTGTACCACCACTTTAACGACGCCTCGTAGCAACAAGGAGTTGCTGTATCTGTGTTGAATTATTGGTAATTCCCAGGATAGTTCGCTGTGGTGCTTCCTTCTTTCCGCCACCTCTGTTCTATGGAATTCTTCTTCCATCTTCTGTATGTCTGCTGTTTATTTAAATCTCCCTCTCAATTTTAAAGCCCTGCGCTGTGCTCATCTGCGATTTGTGCCTAGAGAGTGAACTTTTGAGCGTACTACACCCCCTTCTTGAAATAAGCCTGACTGTGAGTGGTGGTGACAACTGCAAAAAAAAAAAACTCCTTAGGGTGGGAGATATCGTGACAAATGAACTAAACCCTACTCACTCCCATCCAAACATCATTCAGATTATCCCAGAAAATCGCAATCTTCAACATACCTCAGATGCGACCATATGTCGCAACCACACATTCTTTTACCTATTCAAACTTAAAATTCAACGTTTTAGAAATCTAGCACTCACACACCCAAAATCTACCATAGCTACTCTACCACAAGTCACTCATCAGAATTGCAAAATCTTTTCTCTCCTCCCTCTCATTCCTTTCCACACCAACACAAACACATTTCACACCACTCCACTCATCTTTCACTGCTTTCCTCCATCCTTTGTTTCAGTCACAGCGAGCAATCAAATTTGCCCTTTCTAAATCCATCCAATCACCTCTCTCCTCTTCTCCTCAACAGTTATTCCTCCTGAACCATCCCATGTATCCATACGATTCATACCATTTTCAAACCGAAAGATAGAACGCCGCATACGGCGATCACGACCTTCTCTGAGCATGCATTAGCAATTCCCCTGGCAAAGATAAGAAGTTGGTGGGCAGCCACCCACTAACCAACATCACTTAGTTGCTTCTATGACATGCAGACATACGATGGTCGGCCCAATTTTTCTTCCAACACACAATAGGGATATAAAGGAATAGTAAGATGTGTCTAAAGAGGGGTGTTTATATAAGTATGTGTAATATAATATGTGGATAAAAGATGGGTGTCTCTAAGATGTTGTCTGGAGATGAGGTGTGGATATGAACGCAGACTGGGAAAGGCCGAACGCATTAGGCGCTGGGATGTCAAACATACCATAATCAAAATGGTATATATATATATATATATATATATATAATATATATATATATATATATAATATATATATATATAATAGTATATATATATATATATCATATATATACGGTATATTATATATATATATATAATATATATATATATATATAATATATATCTATTATATATATTATATATATTATTGAGTTTTAATATTATCCAAAATTCTTAATATTTGTTTCAATTAATCTGCAAAATAATCGGCAGAAATTGCTGATTACGATTGGAAAAAATATACCAATTTTTTGCTGATGAACGATTAATTGTCCCATCACTAATAATAATATATATATATATATAATATATTCCAGAAGTTGGAAATTTTTTTTTAGAAATATAATATCTAATTCCAACCTTTTTTTTCACAATCTCCTGCAGATATGCTCTGTATTGATGAAATTATCGGAAAAACAATTTCCAAAAAACTGTCAAAACACAAGGTGGAATTTTTTTACATCCGAACTGTAAAACATGGTTTTTTTTTTGAACATAGAGAGCAATTGTTAGAGTGTTTGAAAAAAATTCAAAATAAAGAAACAATGAGGAACAAGCAAAGGAGATTTTGCAAAGGACTATGACTGATCCTACTTTTGTTTTATTTTGGCTCACTCTTTTTCGTCGCATAATGCCACACGTAGATTGTTTCTATAATAAAATTCAATCAAGAAACGCAGACGTAATTCTCATAAAACAAGCTGTGTGTGAACAACAATTAGAATTAGGAAAGATTAGAAACAGTATGACCACCATAATGAAAGTAATTGAGGGAACTTATGATATTTATGAGGTCAAGAGAAGAAGATCATTAAATGTTTCCAATTACTGCGAAATTAAAATAGCTGCTGTGTATGAAGTGTGTGACATAATAATATCTGTTCAAGGAGAGATTTTCGTTTAGTGATCATCTAGTATCAGCTCAACTTTTCGAGCGTGAACACTTTAAATTTTATAGAACCTAATTTCCCACAGTTGCATTTAAAAAGACTAACTTTTTTAATTTTTTAACATCTTGAGACTCAAATCTGAACTTGAAGTTATATATTCTAGTGAAGATTTTAAATCCCAGAAAGGAGCTCTTGATTCTTTTAAGTACAATATAATGGATCAGACTTTTGAAGAAATATTAAAGTTGCTAAAAATTATAGAATCTAATCCAATCGCATCTGTTGAAGCTGAAAGATGCTTTTCTAGTTAAAAAAAGAATTAAAATCGTTATTCGGAATACAATGGGGCAAGATAGACTGAATGCCCTTGTTGCCCTTGCAACTGAGAGAGATATTGTCCACAATTCGTCTTTGAACAATCTTGTGATTGCGTTTTTTGCAAGTCAAAAATTGAGAAGAATGGACTTCAGCTGCAAATTATAAAAATTTACATTTTAATTATAAATAAGTAATTTATTATTTTTATAATCATTTGCAACAGGTAACTTTTTTTTTATCATACCAAGTAGAATAATGCCACAGGTGGCTAACATGTCATATAGCTATACGAGGAACAATAGTGGCCCCAGCACTGAACCGTGGTACATCATTCATCACTATTTCCCATGATGATTTATTGCCATTTAGTTGTACACACTGTTTTCTATTTCGCAACCACTCTTTAATCCAACCATGTACCACTCCACCTATACCACATTGCAATAACTTCTTCATCAGCCTTATGTGGGAACCTTATCAAAAGCTTTGCTAAAGTCTAAATATACAATATCAACTGGATCTCCTCGGTCAATGCAGTCAGTAATGTATTCCATAAATTCTAAAAGGTTTGTCTGACATGACCTTCCCTTTCTGAAACCGTGCTGGGAGTCATACAATACCTTGTTATCTTCTAAATATTTCTCTATATGACCTTTCAGTAACTTTTCCAGAACCTTTACAACCAGAGATGTTAAGCTAACTGGCCTATAATTTCCCAAATCTTCCTTACTACCTTTCTTATAAATAGGCACAACATATGCTGTTTTCCAGTCATCTGGTACCTCACCAAATGTTATAGATCGCTTAAAAATCAAATACAGTACCTTTGCAATGCTGATACTACCCTCTTTCAGAATTCTACCATATATCCCATCAGGCCCTGCAGCTTTACCTGGATCAATATGGTCTAATAAACGTTTAATATCTTTTACGTCACATTCAAATTCTGTTTAGTCTATTTGTTACAGTGGGCAATTAATACAAAACTTTAGTCCTCCAAACTATTATCCTAATCTTTCTCTGCGTACACCGAAAAAAAAATAAGTATTAAAATGTTGGCCAACCCCCTTATCTGAACTCACTAAATTTTCATCAATTTTAATGGACAATTTGACTTAGTCTTACTAATTAAAGTTAATGAGAGCCTAAAACTTTCCTTTCAGGTTCTTAAATTAACTATTCCTTGCTAAACTTAATTTCTGACTCTCTCTTTGCCTTTCTTATTGGCTGGTTAAGTTCATTTCTATTTTTCCTATATTTTTTTCTAAATCATCTTCCCTATTACTTACCCTTGAATATTTTAAAACATCAACGCTTTTCATTAATTTTCTCCTTATCTCTATATTCCACCAAACAGGTTTTCTCTTCGCAACCCTAATGGGTTTATCTTTAAAATATACTGACTGAATATTCCATTATAAGTTTGCTTAAAATTTTACAACCACATGATAAAACAGTTTTTGGTCTTTAAACTCTTTTATACCCCAGTCAGTTATACTAAGCCATGTTCTTCGTAATTTGGTTTAAAATCGCCATTTCGGAAATCTAAGATCCTTTCCTTATTAACTTGCAATTTGTCCAGATATCACAATTCATATTAAAGTCTAATATTAGGGTCACAAAGCCTAAATTCTCCTAACTCTAACCTCAACCCACCATCACTTTTCACATCGTTAGTTAATATTAAGTCTATATAGTGCATCGTGTCTTGTGGGTTCATGGACCAATCCTGGCCTCAAAAAGTTATCTAGTAATACAATTTAATAAATACTGAACTAAACTATGTCGCTATTAAGACAAGGAATCCCAGTTGAATTGCCAGGCAAAATTAAAATCACCGCATTATGAACTAAACCTTCTTTCTTTACTTGTGGCAATGCCTGTCCTCAATTTCTTTCACAATTTCCGCATCTAATTCTTGACTCTGGCCAGGAGTCCTATAAAATGCCCCTATTCTATATGATTTATTGAACATAAAGGATATCTACCCATACTGATTCAAATATCATGAATAGTTTTAAAGTCAGTCATTAAAACAGATTGAATATTGCTTTTAATATAAAGCACCACACCCCCACCCTTCTTTTCTCTACGCTGGTATAAAATAAAGTGAATATCCGTCTTTTTCATATTCCTGAAAGGAGTCCTCCATTAATAATTCTTCAATTAACCATGCCCTCGAGTTATGCCAAATAATGTCCAAGATTTCTCAATTTATGGTAATAATAAATCAGCTCGAAATCTTTTTTATTTCTAAGGCTATGAGCATTTTGTGTAAAAGCATTTTGATATTCAAAAAAGCAATTTTTAATTGCCTTATCATCCTTATTTTGAGCCTGTAACAACATAGTTTTATTTATATCACCACTATACTGTTTACAATTGCATTATTTGTATCCAGACTTTAGCCTTAATCCACCCCAATGTTTACCTAGTTTTTTTACTAACAAGTCTCCAAACTGGTGCTTAAAAGCCCAACACCTTTACGACTCAAGATGAACTCCATCTTGCTGCAAAAAGTCTTTATCCAGAAATCCTCCACAAACGCGTTAATTACCTTAATCGTTAACAAAAAAATTAACGATGCTTTAATCATTAAAGCGTTTATTATACTAAAGAAATGTAACAAAAGTTAACGTCCAATCGTTAACGTTAACTGATCCTTTCAAAATATGTGGATAGTAATATTTTAATAAAATTTTTCGCAAATATTCATAAAGATTGCAAGAAATAATAATAATAATAATAAATAATAATAATAATAATATATAATAAATAAATAATAATAATAATATCTCGTAACAATATTAATAATGATATTAAGCCTATTAAGACATAAATAATTTAGGCTTTGACCTAGGCAGATACTTTTGCCGCTTTTCCCCAAAGAATACCCAAAGCGTAAATACCTAAATTAATACTTAATAGTATATTATTGTAAATATAATAGGATATACCAACTTAACAGTTTAAATACAAAATATGATATTTTTTTTATAACATTATTTTACATTATGCCTACTTCTTATATTTTTCACTAGTTACAAAAGAAGCAAGTTCAAGTAATACTAACGAAAGATGTTAATGACTCACTGAACGGGCAACAATCACTATTAGGACATTAGGACATTAGGAATATAGAGACAGTAAAAAAGCCACATGGCCTATCGAGACTGTCCAGTCAACCCACTAACCAAACATGCTCAATGCAAATCCACAAAGCACCTTAGGGCTTGTCAATTTGTTGAACTACAAATCCACCAGATTTGGCTTAGTCAAAACTAATGATAAATTAAATAAATATGATACCCAAACCATCCCCCATCATTAATAACAAGTTATGGTCACACATGCCATCTAACAATAACTGCTATTACTAAAAACCCGCCAATTTGGCTTCGTCAATATATTATATGATACCCAACCCATCCATAAACGAATCTAACCGTTTCTTAAATGTTGCAATCGAGTCACACTCAACAACCTCCTCTGGCAGACTATTCCAAAATTTAACAACCCTATTACTGAATGATGCTTTTTTATATCAAGATGGCATGCTTTTCTCTTAATTTTCTTATTATGCCCCCTGGTACTGTCCATGTTCAACTATGAAAAATTTATTGGTCTCTATATTATCATAGATGTAATATTTTGAGACTTGTATCATTGTCCCCCTCTGGAGAAATCGCCTTTCTACACGAAAACATTCCTAACTCCTTGCAGCCTCTCCTCATACTCTTACCCTCAAAACCCAGAAATCATCCCTTGTTGCTCTACGTTGCAATCTCTATCTAGCATATCTAAGTCTTTCTTTAAAAAATAAGGGGCCAAACTTGTGCACAATACTCTATTACTGGCCTAACATAGCCTATTATACAGTTTACTTATACTTCTTGCTCTTGTAAAAACATTGCGATTTATTAATGCCCTCAGCAATCTTATTTAGCTTTAAATTTTCTAGCTTCCAAACATTGATTAGCTACTCAAATTACTGCTTTTAACACAACCTAAATCTTTATTCTTGGTCCACAGACTCAAGCCAATACCCATTCATATCGTAGTTAAAACTTTTATTTGAGTAACCTAGTGAAGAACCTTACACTTTTACTATTAAATTCATTTGCCACTTATCTGCCACCCAAGAAGTTTATCAAGACTCATTTTGAATCTTTATGCATCCTTCCCTATTCCTTACTGAGGTGGCCACTTTAGTATCATCTGCAAACTTAGAACCTTGCATTTAAGTCCCTGGTCTAAATCATTATATATATGAGGAACAATAGTGGCCCCAGCACTGAACCCTGGTGGGACTCCACTCTTCACTATTTCCCATGATGATTTAATTTCCCATTAGTTGTAACACACTGTTTTCTATTTCGAAACCACTCTTTAATCCAACCCATGTACCACTCCACCTATACCACATTGCAATAACTTTTTCATCAGCCTTTTGTTGGGGAACCTTATCAAAAAGCTTTACTAAAGTCTAAATATACAATTTCAACTGGATCTCCTCAGTCAATGCAGTCGTAATGGTATCCCATAAATTCTAAAAAGGTTTGTCTGACATGACCTACCCTTTCTGAAAACCGTGCTGGGAGTCATACAATACCTTGTTATCCTCTAAATATTTCTCTATATGACATTTTAGTAATAGCTTTTCCAGAACCTTTACACCAGGAGATGTTAAGCTAAACTGGCCTATAATTTCCAAATTTTCCTTACTACCTTTCTTATAAATAGGCACAACAAATGCTGTTTTCCCAGTCATCTGGTAACTCACCAAATGTTATAGATCGCTTAAAATCAAATACAGTGCCTTTGCAATGCTGATACTACCCTCTTTCAGAATTCTACCATATACCATCGCCCCTGCAGCCTTTACCTGGATCAATATGGTCTAATAAACGTTTAATATCCTTTACAGTCAATTCAAATTCTGTAAGTCTATTTGTTAGATGCATACAGAACTATTAGTCTCCAAACTATTATCTAATCTCTTTCCTCAGTAAACACGGAAGCAAAATAAGCATTGAAAATGTTGACCAACTCCTTTTCTGAACTACTAAATTTTTCATACAAGTTTTAATTGGACCACATTGTCCTATTTAACTTTTAAAATTTATTAAAAGTAAAAAACTTCTTCAGATTTCTTATTACTATTCCTTTGCTAAATTTAATTTCTGCTCTCTCTTTGCTTTCTTATTGACGGGTTAAGTTCATTTCTATTTTCCTATAATTTTCTAAATCATATTCCCTATTACTACCCTTGAATATTTTAAAACATCTACGCTTTTTCATTAATTTTATCTCTTATCTCTCTAATCCAACCAAAACAGGTTTTCATCTTTGCCACCTAATGGGGTTTTATCTTAAAACACTGACTGAACATATTCATAAAAATTTGCTTAAAATGTTCCCCATGATAAAACAGTTTTTGGTCTTTAAAAACTCTTTAAATCCCAGTCAGTTATACTAAGCATGTCCGTAAATTTTTGGTAAAATCACCATTTTGGAAATCTAAGATCCTTTCCTTATTAACTTGCACATTTGGGCCCAGATATCACATAATTTTAAATCTAATTATATTATGGTCACTGAGTCCTAAATTCTCCTCAACTCTAACCTCGCCCACCATACTTTCATCGTTAGTTAATATTAAGTCTAATACTGCATCGTGTCTTGTGGGTTCATGGACCATCTGGCTCAAAAGTTATCTAGGATACAATTTATAAATACTGAACTACTATGGTCCGTATTAGACAAGGAATCCGCATTGAAATGCCAGGAAAATTAAATCACCCATTATGACTATACCTTTTCTTTACTGTGGCATGCTGTCTCAATTTCTTTTAAACAATTTCTGATCTAATTCCTTGACTCTGGCCAGGAGGTCTAAAAAATGCCCCTATTCTATATGATTATTGAACATAAGGAATATCTACCCTACGATTCAATATCATGATTAGTTTTTAAGCAGTCATTAAATACAAGATTGGAATATTTGCTTTTTAATAATAAAGTGCCAACCCCCACCCTTCTTTCCTCTACGCTGGTATAAATAAAGTGAATAACCGTCTATTTCATATTCCTGAACGGAGTCTCCATATAATTCTTCATTAACCCATGCCTCAGTTATGCAAATAATGTCAAGATTCTCATTTATGGTATAACTAATCAGCTCATCTTTTTTATTTCTAAGGCTATGAGTATTATTTAAAAGCATTTGATATTCGAAATGCTGCTATTTTTTTTGCTATCTTCCTTATTTGAGTCTGTAACAACACTAGTTTTATTTATATCACCACTATAACCGTTACCATTGCTATTATTTGTATCCCGATTTAGCCCATCACCCCCAACTTTACCTAGTTTTTTTGCTAAACAAGTCTCCAAACTGGTGCTGAAAAGCCCAACACCTTTACGACTCAAGTGAACTCCATCCGCTGCAAAAAGATCCCTATCCAGAAACTCTCTCCACAAATCCAAAAACCTAATATTTTCTGAAAAACAAATTTCTAATCCTTTCATTTACACCTAAAGCCCTACTCCCCATTCCTGATCTGCACCTAACCTAGGTAAAATCCCAGATCGTGCACCTTCTTCCACTAGCTTTCATCTCTGAATCAATCTCCTATAAATCTTGCTATTATATTCTTCTGACAATTCTAATGTCTATATCATTTGGTACCCACATGCACAATCACATCTGAATCAACATTTGTAGAAACAATCAATCTCTCTATCCTATCCACGATATCATTCACTCTGGCACTGGATAACATACTCTCATTCGTTTCTTATTATTCTTACTTTGAAAAGTCCTATCTAGGTATCGTGTCAATATGAGTCCTCCAAATTAGCAATGTATCAGTCCTTCCCTTAGAAAACTCAACATTACCATTGGCACTCTGATCCCTTCCCATCTGGAAAACGGTCGTTTTTTATTCACTTACATCTCTAGTCACAGGCTGATTGACTTTCGAGATCCTCATCTTTAAACTATTATTTCTAATTCCTGTAACTCTATATTTATCTGCAGACCTATTTTTAACTACTTTATCCTTTTCCCCCTCATCTTCCTGCCTAGGTGAATCACTATTCCTATCTACCCCTATATCCCGCTCCCTCCTCGCCTCGGCATCCCTACTAACTTTTTTCCTAACACTTCCCTCCTTTCTCAACTCAAATACTTCTTCTTTCAATCCATTCATATTTTCACTCAGTCTTGCAATCTCCTTCCTTAACAACACATTCTCTGCATTCAAAACACAAGTAGGGCAGCTATTCACATATTCACCTCTTACAGTCCCACAGATATCACACAGAGCATACATACTTTATTTATTATTAGCTTACTAACCTGTACCTATTATTTTACCAACTACAGTTTAACTATCACCAAAGCCTAAAAAGAAATAAACTAATATCTTTAGAACAAGTTAAAAATTTTAACAAGCTTATATCTAGCTTAGCCCAGGCCAGGGATATATAAAAATTATAAGGTAGGCCTAACTTAGGCTATGGCTCAGGTAAACTTAATTTAATTTAAATTATCAAAAAAAATTAATATAACAATTGTTAAAGACTGTAGTTAAATACAGGGATATATAATTTTTTTTTTTTTTTTTTTTTTTTTTTTTTTTTTTTTTTAAGGTAGGCCTAACAGTAGTCCAACTTGTACCAATTATTTCACCAACTACAGTTTACTAAATATCATCTATGGTTTAGTTAAGAAAATTAATATACTTAAAACAGCTTGAATATAGTATAGCCAGGCCCTAGGCTAAGTCTATATAAAAAATTATAAAATAGGCTTAACTTAGACTATGGCTCTGGTAAACTTAATATAGTTTTTAAATTATCACAACAAAATTAATATAATTATTGTTAAAGACTATAGTAAAATGCAGAAAAACTATTTAATAATTAAAATAAACCTGCAAACACAGTATACAGGAAATCTCTTACTACTCTAGCCTATTGTTAACCTATGAAACACTGAAGTCCAATACTCAACTAAATAAATTAATAATAGAAATAATCACAATAAATAAGACACAAATTTCTAAAATAACAGTTATACACAAACTAATTCGTTAACTATCTTCTTTTCTTCAAGGGGAAAATCCAATATTTGGCTCGTGCTACGCCCAATTTTAACCCCCGTAAAAATGGACAAAATTCGCGATTTTGACCCTATTAACACCAAACTGTAGATTTTTTTGCCCTCTAAAACGTTGTTTTCGGGTGTTTTCTGTGTCTGTAGTCATTCTTTCAGAATTTTCAATTTTTCAAAGCCCATGCTTTTGATATCAACTTCCAGAATATTTTCGAAATGACTTCAAACTTGAAATATGCATAGATGGGTCCATTACCTACAATAGTTACAATTATTTTTTTTTTTTTTTTTTTTTTTTTTTTTTTGTGCTAAGAGCTGTCCAATTTCAAAACTTTTTTTTATTTTTAAAATGAAAAATCCCGATAATTTTTTTTCCTGTTCGGGCGAAGTGGATGAAATTTTCAGGGCATATGTAGTCGAAAGAGATGCACATTTTTTACTTAGATAATTTCTTTGTATATGCATTAGTTTTGGATTTGTTCTTGGAACAAATTTATAAAAAAATTGGAAATTTTAAAAAAAAAAATTCTTTTGAGGATATAAAAAAAATTTTGAAGTAAAAAAGATGCATGTCTGCCCGACTATATAAGCCCTGGAAATTTGATTTTGATCGGACAAGTATAAACAAATGTCTCAATATTTCACTTTTTATCGCAATTTTTCATTTTAAAATAAAGTGAGTTTGGAAATTGGACAGCGCTGAGCACAAAACAAAAAATCAAAAAAAACAATTGTGACTATTGAAGGTAATAAAGACATAAAGACATAAAGAATATAGAGACAGTAAGAAAGCCACATGGGCCTATCGAGACTGTCCCAGCCAACCCACCACCACCCAAACATGCTCATGCAAATCCACAAGCACCCTAGGGCTTGTCAATTTGTTGTAACTACAATCACCATTTGGCTTAGTCAAAACTAATGATATATATATGATACCCAAACCATCCACAAGCATTAATAACTAAGTTATGGTCACACATGCCATCTAACAATAACTATATCACAACTAAAACCCGCCAATTTGGCTTCGTCTATATATATTCCCAACCCATCCATAAACGAATCTAACCCTTTTTTTTAATTGTTGCAATCGAGTCACACTCAAAAACAACCTCCTCTGGCAAACTATTCCAAAATTTACAAACCCTATTACTGAATGCCAAATGCTTTCTTACATCAAAGATGGCATGCTTTCCTGTCTTAATTTTTCTTAATATGCCCCTGGGTCACCTGTCCATTGTTCTACTATGAAAAATTTATTAATCTCTGTATTATCAATAGATGTAAATATTTTGAAGACTTGTATCATGTCCCCTCCTGGGAAATCGCCTTTCTACAGAAACATTCCTAACTCCTTCAGCCTCGCCTCATAGCTCTTACCCTCAACCCAGAAATCATCCTTGGTTGCTCTAACGTTGCCTCCTCTCTAGCATATCTAAGGCTTTCTTTAAATAAGGGGCCCAAACTTGTGCACTATACTCTATTACTGGCCTAACATAGCTTTTATACAGTTTACTTATTACTTCCTTGCTCTTTTAAACAACATTGCGATTTATTAAGCCCAGCATCTTATTAGCTTTATTTTTAGCTTCCAAACACTGATTAGCTACTTCAAATAACTGCTTATAATCACACCTAAATCTTTTTCTTGTCCCAACAGACTCAAGCCAATCCCCATTCATATCGTAATTAAAACTTTATTTGGGTAACCTAGGTGAAGAACCTTACACTTTTTACTATAAAATTCATTTGCCACTTATCTGCCCAACCAAGAAGTTTATCAAGCATCATTTTGAATTTCTTTATGCATCTTCAACTATTCCTAACTGAGGTTGGCCACTATTAGTATCATCTGCAACTTAGAAACCTTGCATTTAAGTCCCTGGTCTAATCATTATATATATGAGGAACAATAGGTGGCCCCAGCACTGAACCCTGTTGGGACCCAACACTTCACTTATTTCCCATGTGATTTATTCCTTTAGTTGTACACAACACGTTTTTCTATTCGCAACCACTCTTAATCCAACCATGTACCACTCCACCTATACCCCATTGCAATAACTTTTTCATCAGCCTATGTGGGAACCTTATCAAAAGCTTAACTAAAGTCTAAATATACAAAATCAACTGGATCTCCTCGGTCAATGGAGTCAGTAATGTATTCATAAATTCTAAAAGGTTTTGTCTGACATGAACCTATCCCTGTCTGAACCGTGCTGGGTAGTCCACGTACCATCCTTGTTATCTTTCTTAATATTTCTCTATATGACTTTCCAGTAACTTTTTCCAGAACTTTCAACAAAGATGTTAAGCTAAATGGGCCTATAAATTCCAAAATCTTAACCTTACTACCTTCTTATAAATAGGCACAACATATGCTTTTTTCCAGTCATCTGGTACCTCACCAAATGTATAGATCGCTTAAAAATCAAAAACAGTGCCTTTGCAAATGCTGATACTACCTCTTTCAGAATTCTACCATATATTCCATCAGGCCCAGCTTTACCTGGATCAATATGGTCTAATAAACGTTTAATATTTTTTTTACGTCAAATTCAAATCTGTAAGTCTATTTGTTACATGCAAACAAGAACTATTAGTCTCCACACTATTATCTAATCTTTCCTGAATTAAACACTGAAGCAAAATAAGCATTGAAATTGTTGACCAACTCCTTATCTGAACTCACTAAATTTCATCAATTTTAATTGGACAATTGTCCTATTCTTACTTTTAATTTATAAAAGCTAAAAAACTTCCTTCGGGTTCTTTATTAACTATTCCTTGCTAAAATTAATTTTTCTGCCTCTCCTCTTTGCCTTCCCTTATTAACTGGTTTAAGTTTCGTTTCTATTTTTCCTAAATAATTTTCTAAATCATCTTCCTATTACTACCCTTGAATATTTAAAAACATCTACGCTTTTTTCAATTAATTTTCCTCTCCTTATCTCTCTATTCCCCACAAGGTTTTTTCTCTTCGCCACCTCTAATGGGTGTATCTTTAAAAACATACTGACTGAATATTCATTAAAATTTGCTTAAAAATGTTCCCACATGATAAAACATTTTGTCTTTAACCTCTTTCTCCCAGTCAATTATACTAAAGCATGTCCTCGGTATTTTGGGGTAAAATCACCATTTCGGAAATCTAAGATCTTTTATTAACCTGCAATTTGGGCCCAGATATCACATCATATTAAATCTAATTATATTATGGTCATTAAGTTCTAAATTCTCCTCAACTCTAACCTCACCACCATACTTTCATCGTTAGTTATATTATTAAGTCTAATAGTGCATCGTGTCTGGTGGGTTCATGGCCATCTGGCTCAAAAGTTATCTAGTATACAATTTCAAAATTTCTGAACTACTATGGTCCGATTGACAAGAATCCCATTTAATGCCAGGAAAATTAAAATCACCCAATATGACTATACCTTTTTCTGCAATGTGGAAAACTCCCTGATCTGCTTTTACAATTTCTTTCTGCGCCTAATTCTTGACTCTGGCCAAGGAGGTCTATAAAATGCCCCTATTCTATATGATTTTATTAAACATAAGGATATCTACCCATCCGATTTAATATCATGATTAGTTTTAAAGTCAGTCATTAATACAGATTGAATATTGCTTTTAATATAAAGCGCCACACCCCCACCCTTCTTTCCTCTACGCTGGTATAAATAAAGTGAATATCCTTCTATTTCATATTCCTGAAAGGAGTCTCCATATAATTCCTCATTAACCCATGCCTCAGTTATGAAAATAATGTCTAGATTTCTCATTTATGGAATAACTAATCAGCTCATCTTTTTTTATTTTCTAAAGGCTATGAGCAATTTGTGTAAAAGCATTTTTATTATCGACAATGCTGTATTTTTATTGCTTATCATCTTATTTTGAGCCTGTAACCTAGTTTTTTTATATCACGCACTATTACCTGTTACCATATGCTATTATTTGTATCCAGATTTAGCCCATCCCCCCAACTTTAACTAGTTTTTTGCTAAACAAATCTCCAAACTGGTGCTGAAAAGCCCAACACCTTAACGACCTCAAGTGAACTCCCATCCTGCTGCGAAACAGATCTTTATCCAGAAATTCTCTCCACAAATCCAAAAACCTAATATTTTCTTAGAAATACATAAATTCCTAATCCTTTCATTTACACCTAAAGGTAATGGACCATTCTATGCATATTTCAAGTTGAAGTCATTTCGAAAAATAATTCTGGAGAGTTGAATTTCAAAAGCATGGGCGTTTGAAAAATTGAAAAATTCTGAAGAATGCTACACACAGAAAACAACCCGAAAAAACGTTTTAGAGGGCAAAAAGCACATTTGGTGGTTAAATAGGGTCAAAATTCGTCTCAAACATTTGGGTAATTTTTATGTTCATTTTTTAAAGGGGTGGTGTAAAATGGGCTCAGCCCGAGCCCAATATTGGGATCAAGCCCTTCAGCGAACCAATAAGAAATGAGAATACAGCTTAAGAAAAACATGTTAAACATTACTAAACTGGATAACTTCGGGTCTAAATGGGGCAATAAAAACCGTGTAAGAAATAAACACATTTTTGAGCCATTGAGAGGAACGATTAGGAAATTTTGGAAAAAAAAAAGGTTTATCACTGTTAATGAAATCGAATCTAATATATATTTAAATGTGAATAAGAAAAATATTTTAATAAACTCCGTAATTAAGGTAACAGTTAACGGATGTAGGGGAAATTTTAACTCGTTAATAAATTCACAAATGTAACTCGTTAATAGTCTGTTACTTCTTTTCGAAATTAACGAAAGCGTTAAACTGTTAATGAAAAAATTAATGCAGTTAATTTAACGGATTAACGCTTAACAAAAGCGTTAATGACCACCCTTTGTATTATATATATATATATATATATATATATATAATATATATATATATATAATATAATATATATATATATATAATATATATATATATATATATATATATATAAAATATAAATATATATATTTAAATTAAAAATATATACGGTAACTATAGCTATATTTATTAGGTATTATTCTATAAGCGTTCGGGCGGGGTGAACGTGGACCACTTTAAGGTAAACTTTGGTCTCTCCGACTCTCCCCTAAATGCACTTTTTTTGGAAAATTTTTTTTTTGTAAATCACGGCCCTATAGTCGGGATAAGCACACAAAAAAATAATAATGTAAATCTATTAATAAAAGTTTTATTAAAGTTTGAATAAAACGCCGAGTCAGCCCGACCAGTGGAGGGGTGAAAGCGACCACCAAATTGGGGGGTGCCTCGGCATCTGTTTTAATTCGTTTTTTACGTATAAATTTCAATTTTTATATTTTAATTTTTACTTAATATAATATATTTTTATCATATTTAAATTCGTAATAAGTAATAAAATGTCAATAATGATAAAATAAGAATAAAAATGAATTTAAACAGGTGGTCCGATTCACCCCTCTCCGGCCCAAAAATTTTTGACACTTTTTTTGAACTCGTTTTTTATTAAAAATTTCTTTTTAAAAAAATTTTCACTTAATATAAGTAAATTATTTTTTATTACATTTAAATTAATAATACAATAAAAATGTTCAATAATAATACGTAAAATAAGAAAAACAATGGTGGCTCCGAGCCACCCTCCATCAATTTTTACGGCGGGGTGAATTGCCAAAAATTAGGCCCCATTTATTGGCCGCTAATACTGCTTGGAGCAAAAATTTACTTGCCATTTAAGTTACAATACTCGAGTTGTATCACTGAAAAATAATTTAAAATCGATCCACAATCTTTTCATTTATTATAATGCGCAGTTAAAAAAAACTCACATTTTTCAAAAAGTGAAGTTCTATTGAAGGAAATTTTGTACCCTAATTTCTAACATTTTTTTAAAAATATAAAACTTTCTAGAATTAAATATGATCTAAATAAATTTTAGTACTACCGCGTGGCTATAAAATGAGCGAAAAAAAATTTTTTTTTATTATTTTTTATTTTATTTAAGAGTGGACCGAATCACCCCTCCCCTAAAAGGGAAAAAAAAAAAGGGCCCCCCCCCGGGCCGGTCACCCCGCCCCGACGCTTATTTGATCAAGTGCATTATTTTCTTGAAAAAAATTTTAAGTTAAAAAAAAGTCAAGAAAAAGTTTGTTAAAGTTTTTTTTAAGAAAAAATTCTTTTAAGTGGCCAAGCCTTCTGGAATTATGCCAGAAGCTTGCCACTAAATAATTTTTTTAAAAAACTTACCTTAAACCTTAACTTTCTGAACTTAGAAATTTTTTTGAACTTTGAAAATTTTTTCAGAAAATATACACGATTCAGAATCTAGATTGCTTTTTACATATGGGGTATTGTTACCCCAGAGGGTTGTCACAAAATTTTTTGAAAATCACAGGATATACTCTAAAAAAATAATTAAATGAGAATAGTGAAAATGAAAATCGTCGCTCTCTTTAGAAAAAAAAAGTCTCTCAAAGTTATTAAAAATCCAGACTTTTCAATATTGATCAATCCAGTTAGGTCTCATTTCAGGCCTCTAGTTCAGGTTATGAATGTTTTGTTAGGTATACACAGAGAAAATATTTAGAATTAAACAAATCTTATCATTGACCTGAAATAGGATTGGCCCTAAAACGAGCATGAAGGCCCACCTAACTTTTTTTTATGTCTTATGGGAAAATTTTTAAACTTTCAGAGCTGTCTATTTTTTCTAAAGACTGCAAATTTTCCTTTTCAGTATTCTTCATTATTATTTTTTTAGAGTATATCTGATTTTAAAAAAAAAAAAAAAAAAAAAATTTTTTATAAGTAAATTCCTAATGCGATTTTTAAAACTTGAAGCTGTAAACTTTTTCTCTAAAGAGAGTCAACAATTTT
>JABUQX010004466.1:2500-5000 GCA_015478945.1 Trachelipus rathkii
CTCGGACTTCTGTCACCAAAAAACGTTGTTGATCCAAGTAAGTTACAACGCCAAAGAAAATACTGGAGAGACAAACAGTCAGAGGAGCATTTGCTGCAACACAGAGGTATGGTCTGCATTGGTTTCGATGGAAAAATAGATGAAACACTTGTCGATACTGGAGGTGTGCGTAGAAAAGTTAGAGAAGAACATTACGTGCTAGTGTCATTTCCAGATGCATGTTACATCGATCACGTTAGTCCTAACTCAGGAAGATCTCGAGATGTATTTAATGAAATTCTGGGTATTATTGAACGAACAAGATCTACAGAGACTTTAAGAGCAGTGATTTGCGATGGAACTCCTGTGAATACGGGTAACAAGAATGGAATAATCACACTGTTGGAGTTACATCTTAAAAGACCACTTCAATGGCTCATATGCATGTTGCATTTTAATGAACTGCCACTCAGGAAGTTATTTAGTGTTGTTGATGGGAAGACAACTGGCCCATCGTCACATGAAGGACCTATAACCAAACTGCTCTCATTTGATCCTCAGACCAAACCCATCATTAATTTTCAACCAATTCCAGGCTCTGTAGTTGATGTTCCTGAAACAGTTACGAAAGATCTAAGTTCTGACCAGCTGTATTTACTAAAAATCTGTTTATTAATTCAGCAAGGGGTACAAAATGCAGATCATAATAATATGCGGTATTTGAAAACTGCACAGCCGGGTGCCTTAAGCCATGCAAGGTGGCTAACTAAAGCTAACAGACTGCTTCGATTGTACGTTTCAACAGAATCCGCATCTGATGATCTGAGGCGTTTGGTACGATTCGTACTGAACTTCTATGCCCCCATATGGTTCTATATCCGCTCCCATCCCTTCTGTCAAGATGGTGCAAAGAATTTTCACTTTATGGTATCACAGTATCAAAAACTTTCTCCTGAGGATCAGAACATCATTTCTCCAGTGCTCCTAAACAACTCCTATTTTTGTCATCCAGAAAACTTGTTGCTAGCTGGTGTTGCAGATGAACGGGAAACAATAAGAAGATTTTCATGTCAACAAATTCTTCAAGCAAGAAAGAAAATTTCCTCCACCAATGTGCAAGTTCGCTGCTTTGATAAAAGGCAGCTAAACGTCAATCTCAACGCCACTTCCTACATGGAACTGATAGACTGGGGGAGTACTCCTATCACCCCCCCACCTCTTCTTGATGATATTAGTGATGATATTTTGGTTAGTAATCAACAAATTCTCCTACCAAAGTATCCGTGTCATTCGGTCGATGTTGAAAGAAATGTCAAAGATGTTTCCGCTGTTTCTAGTAGGGTCGTTGGTCATACTTCTCGACATGGTGCAATACTACAAACCAAACATTCTCGAATCGAAATACCTTCAGTACAGACAAAATCTGATTTTCTATGAGATTTTGTACTATGCAGGTTGTTTAGCATGTAAGAATGTAAGGATATTTAAGCTATACTGTATATCTGGCTATATATATATTTTTGTTTTTAAATAAAAAGATTCAAGGTAAAGTTGGGGTATGAAAACAAATCTTGAAGAACTTACTTTTAACACATTTCAGTTTGTATCTGAAGTGAGCACCAAAATAAAGTTGTTTCAAATCTGCACTACAACTTTTCTTTGTTTTTTTTATATATATATTAATATATATATATATATATATATATATATATATATATATATATATATATATATTAATGCTTATAGTATATATTATATATATATATATATATTAATATATATATATATATATATATATATATATATGTAGATAACCCACTAAGTAATGTCCTACTTTGCTTTGTTCATTCTTCATCAAGTATGAAATAAAAATGAATGACTCGTAGTATATATATATATATATATATATATATATATATATATATATACTATAGTATATATATATATATTTATTATATATATTATATATATATAATATATATATATATAATATTATATATAATATAATATATATATATTGATAAGCCGTAACTGCTCATTCTCTTCTACACCTCACAGCCAGTGCCTAATAAGTATTGATAAAATTACGCCACTACGCAGCATTCACCCTGCTGCCCGCCATTGAATACTGGGCCCCAGCAGATAAGCAACGCGTAAGTAGCCTTAGGCCCACTACGCCTCGATAGGCCACTATAGAGAACGCGACAAATCTTCCTGCTAGCTGATATAAGCACCCACCATACGGACCATATGCCCACAGCCTCTTCCCGTTCACATTCAGGCGTATAGCCCACGGTCTCGCATGCGGACCGCACAAGGATCAAAATACTCATCAAACCGGCATTCGGATTACATTGTATCTGATAGCTGAACTGCTTATCCCCTTTTTTTTTCTTTTTTCCTCCACCTCACGCGCACCCACGCACGATGTTGTGGACGCGCCGAAAGCAGCGCTGTCGCCATGTCCTGCTATTGCGTGGCGCGCCCTATATATTCACTAAACAGCGCAGATTTGACGCGG
>JABUQX010004466.1:12500-15000 GCA_015478945.1 Trachelipus rathkii
TTAAACATATTTTCCTTACAAAGATGTTTGTTTATTATCTCTTTGTGATTTTAATATTATTATTATTATTATTATTATTATTATTATTATTATTATTATTATTATTATTATTATTATTATTATTATTATTATTATTATTATTATTATTATTAAGTTTTCCACAAGTCAATATATATAGCCCTATACCATAAATATACTTTAAGTTTTCCACCGCTCAAGGTCAAAACCATATTCAAGGAGAGATCAACAACAAATTAGGACCCACCCAAGCCAAAACTAATGATGCGAGCCGCTTAGGTGGTTGCGAACTCAAGCTTTGAGGTGCGAAAAGTTATATACGGAAGGAAAAACAGTTAACTAAGAAATTCCACAGAACAAAGGTGACTGAAAAGGATTTACCAAAGCGAACGAGACTGGAGTTGCTGCAATTTCACTGATCAAAGGTGGCTGAAAACAATTTACCAAAGCGAACATGATTGTGGTTGATGGAATTAAACCGAACAAAGGTGGCTGAAAAGGATTTGCCACAGCGAACAAGACCGGAGTTGCTGGAATTTCACAAAACAAAGGTGGCTGACAAGGATTTACCACAGTGAACAAGAGTGGAGTTGCTTAACTCCCGACAAATTTTGTGCTAGGTCAAGGTATCCCTTGTGCTTCGAGGACGTTGCAACGGTTTTATTTATATTTATATTTATATTTATATTTATATTTATATATTTATATTTTCTAGTTTATTAAATATACATTTTCATGTACTTAATTTTTTGTTTAAAAGAAATCATTTAAAAAGTACGTTGTTTTTAGTATTTTCTTTCTATGTAATAAAAAATAATTTAATAAATATATATTATTTTAAAATTAAATTAACTACATATTACTGCCATACTGACAATGTTACACTATTGTCAGTCAAATGGTGAAAGAAACACTTATTAAGATAAAATATTATATTAAAATTAATATTAATATTAATATTAATAATATATATATATACTATATATATATATATCTATATATATATAATTATATATATATATATATTATATATATATATATAATATAGTATATCATATACTATATATATATATATATATATATATATATATATATATATATATAATATATATCTGGGAGAACGAGTTTTGGGGCCTAATGGAAGAAGATGCTAAGTTCTACTGAAAGGGTGAAACCCGTATCTGAAAGTGTATAACTGAAGAACTAGCATCGAAACCATTTCACCGAGAAAGTTTTCTAGAGTGTTCCAGGATCAAGAGTTTCGGGGCCAGAAGAAAGAAGATTGTTCCAACTGAACAAGGGCAATAGTTCTACTGAGGAGATGGTAAAATATATATATATAATAATTTATATATATTATTATATATATATTATATTATATATATATATATATTATATATATAATAATTATATATATATATTAATATATATATTATTTCTAAATAAGAGAATTAAAGCACTGAACATTGTTTTATAATTTCCTTTATTAAATCGACGTTTTCCGAGATAACGTTTCTCATAATCAATATTACAAGATAAAAATTTAAAAAAAATAAAATTAGCACAAGCAAAAGGTTCAAATTCTTAAAACACCACTTACATCTACAATGTGCCATATATATGAAAAGTAAATCAGTCTAAAGAGTATAGTGTTGTTAACAGTTAGTTTGGTTGGCTGTTTAATATTGTGCTGTTTAGTAGTTGAAAAAATGTCGATAAAAATATATAAAAGCAATGTTAAAATAATGACTATTAATAATTAAAATAATAATAATAATAATAATAATAATAATAATAATAATAATAATAATAATAATAATAATAATAATAATAATAATAATAATAATAATAATAATAATAATAATAATAATAATAATAATAATAATAATAATAATAATAATAATAATAATAATAATAATAATAATAATAATTTGTAGCAACAATAATGACACCCACATTTAATATTATCGATAAATAACAATAATAATAATAATAATAATAATAATAATAATAATAATAATAATAATAATAATAATAATAATAATAATAATAATAATAATAATAATAATAATAATACCAGCATTACCAATATTAAAATAATAAAACAAAAGCAAAAATGGTAAAATATTTATAGATAGTAAATAAATACAAAAACATTGAAACTGGTACAAAAAAAATGTTATAAAATCAATAATCAAAAACAAAAAGTTAAAAAATTATTATATTCCCATATTAAAATAACTGCAGTTTAAAAGGTCCATTATCTTTATTTAATGAGGGGTTTATAGTATTTGTATAAAGTGACTCTAATATTCGTAAGTCTAAATGATGGTTAGTTTGGGCTAATATTTCAAAACAAGGTGGTTTAACTTTATCTTCATGAGAGTCACAGTGGTCTCTGATGCTGGAGAAGATTAATTAAGATTCCCCAAAAACAGAAGCAGGAACGAAATATATATATATAATATATATATATATTTTT
>JABUQX010004466.1:22500-30000 GCA_015478945.1 Trachelipus rathkii
GGGCAGTTATCGTCCCGCAAACAATATCATGTTTCACCTTCCCTTCTATCTGTTCCATTCAATCAATTCCAACGCCCGCCTCCCCTCCTCACATTCCTCTACAACACACTCTCCATAAACAAATAAATAGCCACGGCGACCATTACCACCCCTGCCTCACTCCTCTCTCCACCAAACATCTGCACTTCCCCTCCTAACACTCTCACTCACATTCTAATCTATTCTATGAAAAAGCCTAATACCTTTAACGCTAAATTACCCCCCACCCCGTTTTTCCTCCAACAACCCTCCCACATTCCACCCTTTTCACTCTATCGATATGCTTTCTCTAAATCTAAAAAACACCCATATACTTTCCCTTTCCTCTCTATACTTTTTTCCACAAGCATCTTTACGTGTAAACACTTGATGCCACACCCCCTCATTCCTCCCCTAAATCCTCCTTGTTCTTCCCCCATTCTCCCCTCCGTTAAGCCTCTCACTCTCTCAATCAGTATTCTCCCATACACTTTCCCTACCACACTTAAAAGACATATACCTCTATAATTCCCACATTCCATCCTATCCCCTTTCCCCTTATACAGGGGAACCAAACAACCATCCTCCCAATCCTGTGGTACCTCACCACTCCTCCAACATATATTATATAACCTATACAGCCATTCCTCCACCCCTCTACCTCCCTTCTGCAACATTTCCATTCTCACACCATCCAAACCTGCGGACTTCCCTTTTTTTCCTTTATTCAGGGCCCTAATAATTTCCTCCAATTGTATTTCATCCTCCCCCTCCCCCCCCAATTCACACCTCACCCTCACATCTTGCAAATCTTCCTCCCCTCCCCCTCCCACTTCATTCAATAGTCCACTAAAATACCCCCCCCCCCCTCTTCCTCACCCTATCCTCTCCTCCTATCCACTCCCCATCTCCTCCCTTAATCCTCTCCCCCAACCCCTCCTTCTTCTTCCTTTTTTTATTTACTTCTTTCCAGAACATCTTGCTCCCCGATTCAAAATTTTCCGTCACTTTTCTACACCATTCATCTTTTGCTCTTCTCTTCGTCCTCTCCACCGCCCTCTTTGCTTCCACTCTGACCCTTCTATATTCCTCCCAACTTTCCTCTCTCCTATTTCCCAACCATTTCACATAAGCCTCCTTTTTCCTTTTCACCACCTCCTTCACCTCCTCATTCCACCATTCACTCCCTTTCCTTCTGCTTGCACCCACCCTTTTTACTCCACATACCCTTCTAGCCTCTTCACATACTGCCTCTTTAAATCTCATCCACTCCCCCTCCACCTCCCCAATTTCCGTCCCTCTCACTTCTCTCCACCTATCCTCCATACCTCTCCTAAACTCCCTCTTACATACTGTCTCATCCAATTTTTCCACCTTTATCACTTCTACTCTCCTTTTTTTTCCCCTTTCCCTAACCGTCACCTCTCCCCCCACCCTTATCCTAGCAACTACCAAATAGTGATCCGATATCCCCCTCCCCGCTCCTCTAAATACATTTACATCTAGTAATCTGCCTCTATCATTCCCATTTACACACACATAATCCAGTACCGCCCTCCCCCCCGTTATCTCACTCTTCCATGTATACTTGTGATTTTCACTTTTTTTGAACCAAGTATTCCCCACTATCATTCTTCTTTCAACACACAACTCTAACAGACTTTCTCCATTACCATTCCTCTCCCCTACCCCAAATGGTCCTATTATTCTTCCCACCCCCTCCCTTCCCACTCCTGCATTCAAATCTCCCAATAGACAAATTTTATCATTTACCCCGAAACTTTCCCAACACTCATTCAGCTCACTCCAAAATCTTTCTCTCTCCTCCTCCCTCGCTCCATTCACTGGTGCATATGCGCATATAAAAACCCACATTTCCCCCCCAAATTTCACTTTTACCCACATTATTCTCGCACTCACCTGGCTACACACCCTTACCTTATCCCACACCTCTTTCTTCATAACTATTCCCACCCCTTCCCTTGCCCTCACTCTCTCGTTCACCCCTGATATCATACCCTTGTATTTTCCAAATTCCATCTCCCTCTTTCCCTTCAGTTTAGTTTCTGTTACCCCTAGCACATCCAACCTTTTTTCTTCAAACATTAACCCCACTTCCTCCCTTTTCAAATCCTCGTTTACCCCTCTCACGTTCATACATCCCACCCTAATTACCTCTCTCCTCCCCATCTTTTCCCTTCTTCTAAATATACCCCCACTCAGGCTGCACGCTTTATGGGACCCCCCACCCTAGGCACTTCCCAACACCTAGGGCCACCACCCCGCTCACCACCTATACCCACAATAAAACAATACTAATATGAAAAGGTAAAAATGATATACAAAATATAAAATACAAGAAAAAAAAATATAAAATATACCCACAATAATACCCGTTAACACTTTATTTATCCCTTAAAATCCCCAATTATTTATTTAAAACTCTTTAAAATCCCCCACTTATATTAAAAAATTTAAATGTTTGAAAAAAAAAAAAAGAAAAAAAAAAAAAAAAAAAATATATAAATAATATATATATATATATATATATATATATATATATATATATATATATATATATATATATATACTATATATAATATAGTATATATATATATTTAGAGAGAGAGGAGAGAAGAGAGAGAGAGAGAGAGAGAGAGAGAGAGAGAGAGAGAGAGAGAGGCGTGGTTGAATGTGATAAAAGCAAATGATGAGTTCTCAAAAGAAAAATATTTTCAATTATATAAGGAGGAGAAAAGGAAGACTAAAAGTTGCTTACGCAGGAGAAAAAATGAGGTAAATGAAAAGTTTGGAAAGAGAATGAATGTGAACTTACAATGGAATAGGAAGCTTTTCTGGAAGGAAGCGCGAAAGGTTAAGAATGAGAGTAAGAGGAATATGCATAGAATAATGAATAAGGATGATGCTATCGTAACTGGTGAAATGAAAGCGAAAGAAGTGTGGAGGGAACACTTCGAAAATCTGCATAACAATGGCAGTAATGAAGGGGCGATAGTGAATGTGTGTGGGTTTGATGGTGCAAGAAGAAATAGGTATTTTGGGGATGAGGTAATTAGTAAGGAGGAGGTAATGGGTAGAGTGAGAAAGTTGAAGAATGGTAAATCTGCAGGTATGGATGGAATTACTGGTGAAATGATCAAGAATGGAGGCGAGATGGTGATTGAATGGATTTAGAAGTTGCGCTACAAAGCGTTTATAGAGGGTATAGTTCCGAGGGATTAGTGGAGACCAGTAAGAGTATCCAAATATAAGAGTAAAAGGGATAAGGGTAACTGTAGGAACTATAGGGCAATTAGTTTATTGAGTGTTTTAAGGAAGATATATATATATATATATAAATATATATATATATATTATATAATATATATATATATATTATATCCCTTTCCCTTCCATACTCTTACTCTCTTTTCAGCTACTTATCAACCTTTTATTTAACTACTTACCTACCTATTTTTCTATATACTTTTTTTATATTTACCTAATTATGTTTATGTCTAATCCTTCTCTTTATCTTCAGATTTGTCTCTCTCTATCTACCATACATACAAACCTATCTTTAACAGAAATTTGAGATTAATAGAAAGAAAATTAAAAGAGGAATATCAAATATAGCTTGATTTTTAAGTTTACCAGAAAACTTAAATTTACAAATATTTATAACTATATTTTTTACTTTATATAAATTTATTAAAAAAACATAATTAGGGAATTATGAAAAAAAAAACATTATTAAACTAGTCGACTACCAACTATCATCAATTTCGAACCAATCACCCATCTGTAATTATTATTATTATTATTATTATTATTATTATTATTATTATTATTTTATTATATTATTATTATTATTATTATTATTATTATTATTATATGAAACTTCATTTTTTATTATCTATGTAATTTTAAATTTGAAGTTAAAAGTCAAATAACAGTCAATTTAAATTTAATATTAAATTTATGGGCTGGTTTCTCTTTTCATTTCACCCATAATATAATAAAAACAAATAATAAAATAAAATAAAATAATATTTATTGTATAAGGTATATAATTTACATTATACAATATATATTTTAGGCATATCTTCCTGGCTACTTACCTAATTATTTCAATATTTATCAATCGTTACCTAAATCACAATCTTCAAGAATATATAAAAATTTTAAACCTTACAAATAAAAATTACAAAAAATAAAACTTTTCTGGTTGCAATAAAAAAAAAAAAAAAAAAAATGAAAATGAAAATGAAAATGAAAATGAAAATGAAAATGAAAATGAAAATGAAAATGAAAATGAAATGAAAATGAAATGAAAAAATGAGAAATAATAATAATAATAATAATAATAATAATAATAATAATAATAATAATAATAATAATAATAATAATAATAATAATAATAATAATAATAATAATAATTAAAAAATAATTAATATAATAATAATAATATATTAAAATTAAAAATAAAAATTTTAATTTTTAAAAATAATAATAATAATAATAATAATAATAATAATAATAATAATAATAATAATTAAAAAATACGCTCATTACAGAGTAATTAGTTTTCTTGAAACTTTTTTTTAATAAGTTTTCTTTTCAAAGTTTAAAGAATTTTTATTTGTTATTTTCTTGATGCTTTTCTCTTTTACTTCTTGTTTCTTTTTGCTGAAATGCTTTCAGTTATTATTAATATTATTATTATTATTATTATTATTATTATTATTATTATTATTATTATTATTATTATTATTATTATTATTATTTAATTATTTATTTTTATTATTATTTTAATATGAGGGTCTAGAAATTACTGTGAACACACAACCCTACTTTCCAAAAATTTATCTATGCTAGAAATTCCTATTTTCACCCTAACAGTATGTATTCATATCTATAGTTATAAATGGAACTGCAAATGTGCTTTCGATTAACATAATTAGGCAGAATCAATTTTTGGAGGAAGACAATCTCCGTAACACAAATTCTTTACACTAGACAAAGCAAAATTTATAAACCCTAACAAAATCTCGAAGAGCCATCTCATATACTGGCATATAGGGGTGGAATAGTCTCCCTAAAAATGTTCGGGAGTCACTCACCCTCGGGTCTTTTCGTAAAAATATTAGAACTTTCTTATTGTCAAAATACCAACGTGCACTCTCCTACCATCTTTAGGTCTTATTTTAACAACTAATGGTGATAATTTCCTATTGTTAAGCTAATATTATATTTAATGATGTTATTATAGTTTTTCTTTGCTATTACCAATGATAATGTTAATGATGATTTAATGTTATTTGCTTCATTATTATTATCATCATTATTATTATTATTATTATTATTATTATTATTATTATTATTATTATTATTATTATTATTATTATTATTATTATTACTGGTTATAACTACTATTCTTATTATCTAGTGCCAATATTGTTAATAGTAATATAGATATAGTATAGTTAATACTAATTATTATTATTATTATTATTATTATTATATTATTATTATTTATTAGTATTATTTATTATTATTATTATTTATTATTATTATTATTTTACTATGTTTTATATTATATAATTTTTTTTTTGATTTTTAATGTTATCATGCTATATATTAATGCATTATTATTGTGTGATATGTATAAATATGATTATTTATTTATTATTTATTTTATTTTTATTTTATTTATAGTAATTATTATTATTATTATTATTATTATTATTATTATTATTATTATTATTATTATTATTATTATTATTATTATTATTTTTATTATTATTTATTATTATTATTATTATTATATTATTATATTATTATATTATTATTATATTATTATTATTATTATTATTATTATTATTATTTATATTGTCATAATTCACTTCTAATTTGGTTTTATGATTTATTGGTTGATTTGCTTCCTGACAGATAATATAAATGAGGAACTAAAATTTAAATTCAATCGAATTTGAAATAATAATAATAATAATAATAATAATAATAATAATAATAATAATAATAATAATAATAATAATAATAATAATAATAATAATAATAATAATAATAATAATAAAGATATATGTGTTACTATTTTAATTACATGAGTTATTTTATAATAATAATGTTTATTATTATTATTATTATTATTATTATTATTATTATTATTATTATTATTATTATTATTATTATTATTATTATTATTATTATTATACGCTAGTTTCTATTTTTTATTAAATATTGTTATTATTATTATTATTATTATTATTATTATTATTATTATTATTATTATTATTATTATTATTATTATTATTATTATTATTATTATTATTATATATGTAGAATTTCTTTATTGTAATCCCCTATATAAATTACGTTATTTGTTATTTCTTTTTTAATAAATAATAATTATTTATGACAAATAATGACATTAATTAATGTCATCATTTTTTCGATAAAAATAATTAGATATCGAAAATTTAATTCCAAATGAAGAAGATCATTAATTAATATTCCTTTTTAATTTAATTATTTAATTAATCTTAAATTCAGATCAATTCTAAACATTTGGTAAATAATTCATACAAAATTTCTGAACTTTGATAAATTTATTCATTTTCATTTTATTTTCATTTCTTTACAAAATATTATTTTATTTATTATTCAATATATTATTTAAGTATTATTATTATTAGTATTATTATTATTATTATATTATTATTTTATTATTATTATTATTATTATTTTATTTTAATTATTTATTATTTATTATTTATTATTATTATTATTATTATTATTATTATTATTATTATTATTATTATTATTATTATTATTATTATTATTATTATTATTATTATTATTAATTATATTATTATTATTATTTTTATTATATTATTATTATAGCTACTATTTTTATTACCTAGTGACAATATTAAATTGATACCAAGTTAATGTCAAACTAATGTTAATTATCATTATTATTGCCACTTTTTTTATTTATTATTATTATTATTATTATTATTATTATTATTATTATTATTATTATTATTATTATTATTATTATTATTATTATTCGTGGTTTCATAATTTTCTTCTAATTTGGTTTTGTGATTTATTGGTTGATTTGCTTCCTGACAGATAATTGACAAACTAAAATTTTAATTGAATCAAAATTTGAAATAATAATAATAATAATAATAATAATAATAATAATAATAAAGAATAAAATTTATTAACAATAAAAAAAAAAATGTTAAAAAAAGTTATAATAAATAATAATAATAATAATAATAATTAATATATAATAATAATAATAATAATAATGAATAATAATAATATAATAATAATTAATATAATAATAATAATAATAATAATAATAAATAATAATAATAATAATAATAATAATAATAATAATAATAATAATAATAATAATAATAATAATAATAATAATAATAATAATAA
>JABUQX010004466.1:35000-40000 GCA_015478945.1 Trachelipus rathkii
AACAATTAAATTTTGAACTGTGAAATATCTTAATGTGTGTTCATGTAAAATAGTCATTAGACATAATTAATAAAGAAATAAATAAAGAACGTTTCACTATTCCAAAACTATTTTATTATTTGCTATATCAAAGTGATCTCTTGAATAGGGCCAATTAATCATTATAGAGATCAGTCTTTGTACATAGTTTTGGTAAACCCCAGAACGACATCAGTCATTACAACCTTTTGATAAAAAGGGCCAGATAATTATAATAATAATAATAAAAAGTGGTGATTGTCAATGTGAAAAGTGCCAATAAACAAATATAGTGCTAAGTGAAGTGACTCATATACTGTGAAAAATTTTTTGGTAACAAAATAAAGTCTTAGTGCGTTGGTACATAGCTCTCATAAACTTTATTACATAACGATTAGCGTGAAGAATCCCGTTATTTTAAAAGTCGCTAGTCTTGTGAAAAAGAGCTCCATTTTCAAATAATATCACCGGCAAAAAAAAAAAAAAAAAAAAAAAAAAAAAAAAAAAAAAAAAAAAAAAAAAAAGATTAAAGAAACGGGCAGAAGGGACTTTAAGATGCCCAGCCATAAAAAAAGATCTCCCCGGTTTAAGACCGGGAGGGGTAGGGGAAAGTCAAGTACTACACCAAAAGCATCTGCAAAAACTTCGAACGTCTCCCCCGCTTCCCCCAAATCTCCAATTCGAAGAGAAGAAAATTCAAATTCGAACTCCGATGGGGAAGGAAGTCAGGACCTACATACCCCGCTACGAGCAAGATCTGTTACCCCCACAGTCTCCCCCTCGTTGGGGGGACTCCAAAGACCAGTCTGCCTATTGGCGCTATTCCAAAGTTAGATTTGCGTAATATGATGACTTGGTTACACACAACTATTACCGTTTTCAAACTTAATGGAGTGGATGATCCAAGAGAACGCGTAAGAATATTGGCTTCCGTCCTTCCCCATGATATTGTAGCAACCATCAAATTTCCATTGGGGGGAGATTGCTTTCAAAAGTTAATTGCGTCGATAGAGGAAGCTTACGCCCCAAATTTGAGAAGTCAAATCAGTGAAATTTTCAAAAAAGGAAGAAAAAAAGAAGAACTTCCTTCAGTTTACTTAGCAAGAGTTCGGGATGTTATGGGAAGAATAGGATTCGATCTGCTTGCTGAAAACAGTGCTCCGTTTGTTCATGAGTTGTTTATTAATGAGCTTCCATCTCGCATACAAGAAAGTTTAATGACTCTGGCAGACGATAGCAGTCTTGAAAAAATTACAAAAGTAGCAGATAACTTATATAAGAACTTTTATAGGAACGACTACGAAACCCCCCACGAGAGAAGGGGGAGAGAATATTGGGGGGCCGTGAATCATCTTCAAGGAGAACAGTTCCAAACACACGAGAGAGGCTCATATGGAGAGAGTCGAAATACAAACAACAACAACGATCCTCAAGTTTCAGAAGAGGCTAAAGTAAACAAAGAGTTCTTTCGAGAGATGAAAGGGCTTCTCAAGTCTCTCACCAAGGTCGCAGGACAGCTGAGTGAGGCCGCTGCCAAACCGACTCGTACAGAAGAACAACCATCATTTCAAAATAGAAGAAATGCTCCTAGAGATCGTAAACAAGGCAACACTGTAAATGCTGAGTTGCTAGGAGAGTTATGTAAACCACACTCCAGATACCTCCATAGAAGTTACACCTGTCATTCGGAATTTTGTCCTATGTATTCTTTGGTATTCCCGCCAAATGGAGAAAGTCAGCAAGTCCATGAGTCACATCCCCAAAGAAGGCAGGGAAACGCATCAGATCCCCCCTCGAACAGGAGTTAGGGGGGGAGGTGAATATTTTAGATGAAAATTATCGTATTTTTAATTATGGGGATTTTGCTGAAGTAAATAATTTGCATACGTCTAATAGTAGGTTTAATAATTATAATAATAATAAATATAATAATAGGTATGTTTGGTATTCTAATGGGTATAATAATAATAATAAATAATAATAAAATAATTTAATATATAATAATTAATATAATAATAAATAATATAATAATAATAATAATAATAATAATAATAATAATAATATAATAATAATAATATTAATAATAATAATAATAATAATAATACTGTAGCTTTGAGTAATTTTAAGAGTATCGAGCAAAGCGCTCTATGGCTTGTACAAGGAGGTTATCCTCCTTACAACGAGGCTCTGAGTATCCCGAATAGTGATGAGAGTATCGATGTGACCCATACGATACCCACGTTGGCCTCTACCGACGCACAAGATATGTTAGCGACGGATGCTCCCACAGGAGAAAGTCCGGTCATAAATAATATGTCTGTATTAAATAATGTAAGAGATTGTAAACTTTATACTATATGGATAAAATATCAAAAAGAGTCTTTATTTTAGATAGTGGTAGTGAGATCAATTTACTCCCTATGGATGGAGACCTGAATGTATCGATTATTGGTCAAATTAAAGCAGCAAATGATACCGTAATTGACATATACTCGCGCGAAATTGTTACAATTGATTTTGGGTTAAAGAGAACTTATGATGTAGAATTTCTAACTACTAAATTGCCCATTTGTATATTAGGAATGCCGTTTTTAAAAAAAATTTCGTTTAATATTAATTTTGAGACAGATGTGTTAACGGATACTCAGAGCAAAGAAGGTATAAATTTATGTAATAACACGATTTGTAGAGATAAGGCTTTTATTCATACTCTCTCTCAATTTTCTTCTTCTGTAGCTACTAATGAACTTTTTAGTGATATTCCTATAGTTAATAATCTGGTATTTGATTTTAAACATTTATTTGTAAATGCTTATTTGCCGGAAAATTTTAATATGCGGGAGAAGCAACTTAGAGCTTGGGACGACCTGTTCAGAGAATTTGGGGGAGGGGGGAGCGCTGAATCGAAACTTGGGAATAGAAATGGGGGGATACTTGTGCTTTACGTGGGGGAGAGGAGACGAGCATTCCAACTGCTATCTTGAGGGAATTAGCTTCACTTTTTCCTTATAAAACTAATATAAGCGGAGTTCCAATAAAGCTTAAACCTCGTCGTATTCCGCATAAATTATTCGAACAAACAAAGAGGGAGCTATTAAATTTAGTAAAAGCGAAAGTTTTAAAGAGGGCACCATCGCAATGGAGTTTCCCAATCAGCGTTTTGGAAAAAAATGGGGGAGGGGTACGAATCGTGTGTGATTTTAGAAAACTTAATTCTGTGGCGAAAAATGATGTATTTGCTATGCCGAATATAAATGATATATTTAGTGGGCTTCATGGGACAAAGGTATTAAGTAAGCTTGACGTCACGAACGCGTACTATTTACTGCCTTTGGCAGAAGCCGATCAACATTATTTTACTATTAGTACAATGATCGGCAATTTTTCTTTTAGACAATTACCGATGGGATTTAAAAATTCGAGCTCATGTTTCATGAGATTTTTAACTATATTACTTCAAGGCATTCCCGGTGTACACGTGTATTTAGACGATATTTTGATAGGGACCAAAGATTTATCAGACCACGTGTTGGTACTTAAACAAGTATTTGAGAGATTAAATTATTTTAAAATTTGTTTAAATAAAAAAAAAATGCGAATTTGGGGTAAAAAGATTAAGTTATTTGGGTTTTGACTTGACGGAAGAAGGGCTTGCGCCATTATCTGAAAAAGTTAAGGAAATAATTAATGTTCCTCGGCCGGTAACCATAAAAGAAGTACGTTCGTTTGTTGGCCGAATTTCCTTTTACCGCCAAAATATACCGTGTTTTACAAATCTAACATTGCCTTTGTATAATTATTTAAAGGGAAAAAATAGCTCTAATAAAAAAATCACGTGGTCTCCCGAGGCTGAGAAGTCTTTTGTAGATATAAAACAAGCGATTCGTCACGCCTCTCGGCTCAGGTTTCCAGCAGTTGATGCGCCTCTCAAAGTGTACATTTATGCAAATCATAAAGCTTTTAATACGGTAATTATGTCTGACGATGAGAATGGGACTCCTTTTGCTTTTTATAGTGGGTCTTTTAATACAACAGAAAAAAGATATTTGCCAGTAAATAAGCTTTTATTGGGGTTAACGAAATTATTCAAGAAATATGGGGCAATTTTAGCGGGAAAGCCTGTACGCATCTGTACGTGCTCTCGTGCGTTTGTATATAAGATAAAGCATGCTAATGATGTACAAAATTATAATGCTAGGGAATTGAGGGAACTTGCTATTTTGAGTACTTTTAATATCACGATGGAGTTAATTACCGAAAATCAAAATGCGTTATTAAAATATTTACTTGCGAATAATATTGCCCGAGATGAGGATGAGGTAGGAGAAGATGCAGGTTCAAATAGTGTAGTCTGTGACTCCGCCCACCGATTCACGACAGCCAATGAGCAATCGGCTGAGAATACTATAGCGACTGACGTAGGTGCTATTAACTTGGTAATGAATGGAAACGCGCCGATCGATCTCTCGGTTAGAAATGAAGGCTGCAGCCGCACTGAAGCGGCCAAATTGGAAATTTCCAAAATAAATTTAGTAACCACGTTTGATAAAAATGCAAAAATATTATTCTCGCATTTCAAGCGAGATTTGGACTTTGAAGAAATTAGACAGCACCAACAGTCAGATAAATACCTTAATGATCTGATGGCGAAGAGAGAGAAAACAACTTTGAAGTTAATAAGGCAGAAATTCTTTTATAACAAAAAGGAGATAGAATTAGTGGTCGATGTCTCTTTAAACTATTCGCGCGTTTTTGTGCCGGAAAAGAGTGTGCAGAAGGTAATTAGCGAATACCACAATAAAGGACACTTGGGTGTGAATAAAACCCTCCTGAGCATAAAAAATGAATTTGTGTTTCAGCACATGCATAAAAAAATAAAACAGTTTATCCGCACGTGCTCAGCATGTCAAAAAAATAAAACCGTACCAGGCATAAGTCCTGATTACGGTGTTTTTAAAGAAGTGACGAAGAAGTTTCAAGCC
>JABUQX010004467.1:0-20747 GCA_015478945.1 Trachelipus rathkii
AAAGAGAGATTTCAGTATTTATCTAAAAGTAATATTTCGATTCAACACCTTCTGACAGTAATATTTTTCGCTTTTCCCCAGATGATATATAGCTTTGGCAATATTCTTTTAAAGCGGATATTCATATAGTTTCATAATAATCTATATCATCTGATTAGTATCATATAGTTTATTTCTTTCTTCTTATTGCTTCAAGGATGTAAACTGAGGACAGAGAGAACAAGAGAGTACATTAAGAGAGAAAGAGAGAGAGAGAAGAGAGAGAGAGAGAGAGAGAGAGGAGAGAGAGAAAGAGGGAGAGCAGAGAGAAAGAAGAGAGAGAGAGAGAAAGGAGAGAGAGAGACAGAGCAAGGGGATGTAAATAGAATAAAAGTAATAAAGGACAGTAAAACGTAATGTACTGTCCTATTTTGTTTGCTTCTGAGTTAGATAAAAAATGACAACGCAAGTAATATATATATATTATATATATATAATATATAATTATATATATTATATATATATATATATATATAATATATATATATATAGCTTATAATCATCATATATATATGGTGATATATCACCAAAAATAACAACGAAAATCCATAGACATACAAAACAAAGTACGAAAAAGCAACGGAAGTTATGGAAAACAAATATTATTTATCGATAAGAAAATTAAATTAAGATGCTAACGTTTTCTTGTATAATAATAATAATAATAATAATAATAATAATAATAATAATAATAATAATAATAATAATAATAATAATAATAATAATAATAATAAATAATAATAATAATAATAATAATAATAATAATAATAATAATAAATAAATAATAAATAAATAAATAAAAAATACAAAAAACAAAAAAAAAGTAGAAAAAAAAATCTCCATTCTTTTCTCTTTTAAAATTCCAATTTTAGAATTTCTTATCGTACTTTACCTCCGAAAATTAAGAATATTTATAAACAACAAATATTTACTTGTATCAAGCCCTAAATTTTTCATACGACTTCAAAACCGTCAATTTTTTAACAAGGAACATCAATCAAGGATGCGCAACAAAGCCCGGTCCCTCACAATATAAATATATAAATAAATAAATAAAAAATAATAAACAAAACGTATCTGTTTATATGTTTACAATAATTAAAATTCTTAAATTATTTAATTATAACTTGTTTATACGCGCACGCGCAGACACATTTATATATATATATATATATATATATATATATATAATATATATATATATCTATATAAGTATTATATATATACTTTATATATATATATATATATTAAAACACTATAGATTTCGAACTGTTATAAATGTTGTATATAATATTTTATAATAATATAAAATAAATAATGAATAATAATAATAACTAATAATCAATAATAATAAAATAAATACATAATAATTATAATACAATTAATAATTTTCAAGGAAAATAAATAAAGATCAAAATTATTAAAAAATTACAATTAAATTTAAAATTTAATTTTAAATTTTAATAGAATTATATTTTATTATTATATTATTATTATTATTATTATTATTATTATTATTATTATTATTATTATTAATTATTAAAAATTAGTTATTATTATTATTATAATTATCATTACTTATTATTAATTGATTATATTTTTCTCTATTATTGATTATTATTTATTATTATTATTATGATTATGTATTATTGATATATTATTATTTATATTTTTTTATATATTATTACATATAAGAAATGATCAACAATAGTCGGAATCTCTTTCACGAGAGTATACAAATGGCCCAGATAATTGTTGTTAACTCTAATACTCAATTGGCATCAAGACAAATGTCTTCGTTACCTTGCACAAAATCTAAACCAAGATTCAATAAGACCAAAGAATTTAACTAATTTTTCTACTCTTTTATACTATCTTATTTATGCGACTTGCGTCTTAGTCTAATTTACTAAGAAGGTAAAACATAAAAAAATATTATAGAAAAAGATGCATCCCTATAAAAATAATGAATTTATTTATTTATTTTTATATGTCTAATAAGAAAAAAAAAAAACCAAAAAGAATATATCTAGTTTATTTCTATATTTATTGAAGAGAGATAATCTTAACGTAAAAAGAACAAAGATATAACAAATAAGGAAAAATAAAAAAAACAAAAAAAAAAAAGACATAAAACAGAAGACATTAAAAAGAAAGGGTAAGTGTAAAGTCGTGGATGTTAAGATTTTTAAGAAAGTGTTAATTAAATATCTTTTTATAATAATATGCGTATAGATGTATACAAACTGGTATATAAACATTGCCATTGAAAATATGAAAACATTTATTCCTTTAAAATATTACAATAAAATTCCCCTTTTATTATATGACTAATAAATAGCCAAATTAAAATTTATTTCATTAATCTTTGCCTAGTCCTATGAACTTCATAGATTTTATAAAGATAAAATGCCAGGTCATGAAGAGTTGACCCTTACTTGTATGCACAGTCATTGAAATGGTTACAGAAAGAGTCCAACCCCCCCCTGCTTAAAGTTATTACTTACCATTATATTTTTAAGCTATTGCTTCCCACTTATAATTTTAAAAGCTTGTTGCCTTCCATTATATATTTTTAAAAGCCTAATATCTACCATTATATATTTTTGAAAGCTTATTACTTATCATTATATATTTTAAATTACTTTTTACTTAAAATTACATATTTTTAAAAGCTGTTAAAATCTCACAACTATATTTTTTAAAAGTTCTTTTACCATTATATATTTTAAAAGCTTCATTCTATACTAATTATATATTTTTTAAAAGCTTATTACTTATAATTATTTATTTTTAAAAGCTTATTGCTTATAATTATATTATTTTTAGGCATATTTACTTACCATATACCAAATATTTTTAAAAACTTTCAAACTTATCCATTATATATTTTTAATAAAGATTATTTACCATTAATATATATTTTAAAGCTTGGTTAACTTGACAATTATATATTTTTAAAAGCTTCTTACTTACTATAATATATTTTTAAAAGCTTTTTGTTTTTAATTATATATTTTTTAAAAGCTTATTACTTACCATTATATATTTTTTATTTTATTTTTTAATTATTTCTTTTTTATTACTATATATTATCTATATATAACATATATATACTTATATATATATATATTATATATAATATATATTATATAAAAAAAAAATATATATTATAATATATATATATATATTTATATATATAATATATATATATATATATATTATAGTCATATATTATTCATAAAAAGCTTCCACGCCAACGGAAAGATTCAAGGTCAGTAATAATTTTGTGAAATATTCTTATTTGAAATTCCAAAATGCTTCAAAATTTTTAAATACTTTCAATGACCGAAACCGCAAATCATATACTTGTTTACTTATAAACAATCTACTTCAGCTAAAGTAATTTAATACTCCTATCCAATCAGCTATATGTTAAAAAATATATATATATATATGACTATATACGTATATATATATATACTATATATATATATTATATATAATATATATAGATATATATATACCTATATACTATATAGTATATTATATATATATATAAATAAACTAAAAAACCCCTCAAACTGGGAATGAAGCAGGAAATGTATTTTAATTTGACTACTTATTAGTTGTTATATAATAATAGATAATAAAAATAAATTATTTTTTATTTATAAAATTATTATTAAACGAGATATACAGGCTAAAGTTATAGTCATTCATATTTATTTAGTTTCTTGCAATATACAGTGCTTCATATATTTATACTATAATATATATATATATATGATATATATATATATATATATATATATATTATATATATATATATATATATAATATATATATATTAGTACTACTATAGTATTATTATATATATACTATTAAGTTATTTATATAGTATGGCAATTGTGAACTGATTTGTTAATAATGAGCGAAAAATCGATTTTTTTTAGATAATTGTTACTTTTTTCACAATACTTTTTTCTTACCTCATGCAGGATGACGAAAAAAGTATTGCCCATATCTTAGCGCTTTTTCGTTTAGGTCCGGAAAACTCGTTAAGGTTAAGAGATTGTGTTGAAGTAGACACAAATTTGGCGTGTGCAGTATATCTTAACGGAAAACTTAACATCAACCTGAACTTATTGGTGTTTTTTAAACGCGATCAATGCGTACGCAACCATTGACAAATTTTTTTTTTAAGGTATTTTTCTTAATGTGGCTAGGTTGGACATTGGGATCCATCGCAAACATCAATTTTCGTTAAAAAAATCGATGTTATATATATAATATAGTATATATATATATATATAATATATATATATAATATACTATATATATTATATATATATATATATATAATATATATATTAATACTATATATATCATATAATAATATATATATAATATATATAGAGTTTTAACAAATATTATATAATTATATACATTAAACTTTTAGATTACATAAAATCTTTCAGAGTATGTTTTTGCATATGATCCACAATTGCAAGGTAATTTATAGCATTGGTGAATATGATTATTAATATAAAAAAAATTTCTTAAAACTACATAAATTATAAAAAATTAATAAAACTGTTGGAGTTTTGACTGGCTTTTATGTGGAATTTTTGGTTCTGTTTTTTTTTTATACAAACCATTATATATATACTATATTATATTTATATAGTAATATATATATTATATATATACTATTATATATATTATATATACTATATATATATATATAACTAATATATACCTATATATATAATATATATATATATATTATATAGTATATATATACTAACAGAGAGAGGAAACCTGTCAGGAAAAAGGATGAGACACTTCGATTATGTATCGATTATTGACGCTTATTGATTCATATTATTATTATTATTATTCATTAATATTTAATATTTATTAAATTATTATTATTATTATTATTATTATTATTATTATTATTATTATTATTATTATTCTATATTATTATTATATTATTATTATTATTGATTAAAATATTATTATGATAAATTTAATTTTCTTTATTTAATTCCTGAACTTTTTTTGTATGGTTCTCCGTGTTACTTTCTTCATGCTAAATGAAAGAAAAACACTCTAGTGAATATTTCAAATACTAAAGTTTTAAATTTAACTATTTTACTTTTATGATATATATATTATATATATAATATGAATTATATATACTTATATTATATATATATATAATATATATATAAATATATAATATCTATTACTATTACTATACTCATATATATAATATATATATATCTCATATTATATATATACTATATATATTATATATATTAATTATACTGTATATATATATAATATATATATGTGTATATAAATATATACTATATATCAATAATATATATATATTTATATATATATATATATCATTATGTAATTATTACTAATTATAATTATATACATAATATACCGAAGCTGTTTGTACATTGACTACGTTTGCTGATATGATATTAAGTGAATGCACGCACACTCACGACTCACAGCTCACAGCACACACAAAACATATATATATATTATATATCAATATTATATATTAATATATATATTATTATATATATATATATATATATATATATAATATATATATATATAATATACTATATTATATCTATATAGTAAGGTTCTTGTCGCAAGTTCTAATATTTGGTAACATTCTTCTGCTTTATTCATTTATTAATTTTCTAATTTATTTATTTATTATTTTATATATTTTTATTTATTTATTCATTATATTTTAGTTAAGTAAATCTTATCTTATTTTTTATTTCTCCTTAAATTAATACAAATTTTTTTTTCAACATCGTCGATTGAAATTGGTAGTCTGAACTTTGAAAGTTTGCTCTCCTAATTGACAACGAAAATCATACCTGCAAGAATTTCTGCTTCATCAATTGAGAATGACTATTATATACTTAAAATGTTACTTTCGGGGTTGGAAACACCCCATAAAGTCCTCTTCAAGTAAGCGACCGATAGATTAGAGGATCTACGTTTTCAATCTTAATAACTCTTTCCGAAGAATTCTTCGGGCTAATCTGAATGTCCTTTGACATTGGTATCATATAATACTAATATATAATATATATATATATATAAATATATATATAGTATTATATAATTATATATACTATATACTTATATATATTACTATTATTATATATGTATATTAATATATATATATATATATATATATATATATATATATATATCATTATATTATATATATATATAATATATATATATGTTATATCTATATATAGTAATATATATATTATATATATATATATTATATATAATATATATGATATATATAGTATATATATATATATATAATATATTATATATATTATAATATATATTATGAATATATATATATGATATATATATAATATATATCATATATATATAATCTTTCATTTCCGATCTCTGGTATTGAGTATATGTTCCGAACTTAGGGATTAAGGTTAATGTGGTGAGCAATGATATATATTATATATATATACGTATATACTATAATTATATATATATACTATATATTATATATTTTTTATATATATAAATATATATAAATGAATATCATATATATATATAAGTATATATATGATGTGTTTGTGTAGGTTTGTGTTTGTGTGTGATGTTTACATATCTCATTCAGAAACTTTCAAAATACCAGAACCTTCGTTATATATATATATATATATATATATATATATATATATATATATATATATATATATATATTATATTATATATATATATATATATATATATATATATTATATAAATATATATATTATATACATATATATCTGAAATAGCTTAGACAAATGAATAATAAAAAAGGGGTAGTTAGTTTTCTTCTTTATTTAACAATGGCATGAGAATATTGGTTTGACACTTGGGCATTTCACAGTTTATATAATATTCAATAATTAATGGTATTTAAATTTTGTATTTTTATATTTCACAGGAGAATTAATTATTTATTTATTAAGTAAGCAGCCGAGCGCGGCCGTGCTTGGGGCCCCTTTTTAATACACGCACCTCTTCTTATATCAATTAGTGCTTTGGCTAATATATTTTAATTCAATGAAGTATTTGTTTAATGATTGGAATGCTTATTCACTTTAATTAAATAATATTATCTCTTTACATTGTTTGACTTTATGAAATAGTTTTGCTTCTCTAGGCACACTCTCGACACAATCCTAAACTCAACGGGCTTGGGGCTAGGAGAGAGGGACGTTAAGACACGTCCTCACACCTCATTGGATAAATTTTAAGTTTTTAATAAGTTTAACAATGACACTTGTTTATATAGTAACTGTCTTAGAGCTTTATATACTATATCTATATATTATATATATATATCTTTACTCTATATATATATATATATATATATATATATATATATATATATATATTAATAATATATATATATATGATATATATATTTATATATATCATCAAGTGGAGGTGCGTCATAGGAGATCCCTGATCCGCTCGACCTGCAAAATATTTTTCTATACTTAATTTTTCTTAAGTAGCGAAAGACGCGATTATATAAATATGATTCTAAAATAGATCATGTATGACATTGCTACATCTGTATTCTGTTTTTAATCATATTTTAAAGTGAATTTTTTGTCCATAAGACCCAAGATCAAGAAGCGCGTTTGTAAGCCAGAAATGTCTCCTGCCTCACACCGCATGAGCGAAACAGCGACGACGAGTAATTGCTCGGCTTTGGAATTTACGATAAAGAGCATAATACGTATATATATAATATATATCTATATATATATATATATATAAATATATATATATATATATATCAACTATATATATATAATATACTATATATATATATTATATAATTAGTATACTATATATATATATATATTATGATATAGTATATATATATATAATATTATATATATAACTATTACTATATAATAACTAAATACTATATGATTATTATATACATATATATACTATATTTTTTTCCAGTTTTACTAAACTAAGATATCTTCTGTCACCTCCCATCAGGTCAAAAAATTACTAGCATTACACCAATGACTATAATAGTATATATACTATATAATATATATATATATACATTTTTTATTGCAATATATATATATATACACATAAATATATATTTTATATTTTTATATATAACTATATATAATATATATATATATATAATATATATATTAAGTATCTATTTTGAGCGTGATTTGGAGATGATTTCTTTTTTCAGACCTTCATTGACGATCACTTAATATCCCCTTCTTGAGTAGGTTTACGCTCGTGAATGATAAGATTTACTAATTTATTTGTTTAATTAAAAATAAAAACAAAAAGAATATTTTTTGTTTTTGTTTTTTTTTTTTTTGTTATTTTTGAGTTTCTTTATAAATGAATCTTTCAATTTTAAAGTTTTCTTGAAATAAGATTTCTTTCTTAAGTTTTTCTCAAGTTTTTTCTCTCCTTCATTGCTACTTGAGTTATTCATTTCATTTTTTTTCTTCTTTATAGTTGTATATTTGCTTTTATGTTGTGATAATTATGTATGTATGTATGTATGTATGTATGTAGGAGTGTTTATATGTATATGGGTATTTATATGTGTGTATTGTGTGTCTATTTGTAAGTTAATGTATGAAAGTACCAAGTATGTATTTGTTAATTTTCGCAATCCTACATGTGTACGTATGAATATTTATATTAGTATGTATGTATGTATGCATGTATGTAGGAATATTTGTTTGTATATGGGTATTTATATGTGTATTGTGTGTGTGTACAATTGTAAATCAATGTATGAAAGTTCTACGAATGTATTTTTTTAATTTTCGCCATCCTACATTTATCTGTGCATACATGATTGTGTTTATGTATATATTTGAATGCTTTGTATATATGTACGTAGTATCTTTGTATGCATGCGCTTATGTATACGGTATTTGTATAATATATAGTATATATAATATGATATATATATATATATATATATATATACTTAGTATATATATATATATATATTATATTATATATATTATATATATATATATATATATATATATATATATATATATATAATATATATATATATCATATATATTTATATATATATATATATATATATATACTATTATAATATTATATATTATTAATTATATATATATATCACTATATATATATATATATATTATATATATATATATACTTCTATATACTGATTATCGTATGTATGTATATATGTAGGTACTGTTATGTATGTATGTATGTTTAAAAAGGGAAAACATTCAAGTACGAGAGTCAGCTTGCAAAATATTATCCTTGACTTTTTAACTTTTTTTATTATTATCATTTTTATCAATTTTTTTCTATTATAATATATTTTTTCTTTTAATATATTTTCTTCTCTTATTAATTGCTTGTTTTTATGAATATTACGAAATCGGAAGAAGGAAAAAAGAAAGAAAGAAGGAAAAAGTGTTTTTAATTAATATAGTGAAGATCTTTCACACACACACGCCACACAAACAACACAGCAACACAACACACGACACACAACACACATCACACACACACACACAACACACCACACACGCAAGAAAATCTACACACACTTATATAGTATATATATAATATATATACTATATATATCTATATACTATATATATATATATATTACTATATATTAGTAATACTATATTATATGTGTTATAGCATTGTTTGGAAGCTATAACACCATATATATATATATGGTGTTATAGCTTCCAAACAATGCAAGGTGATTTCATGTATCATTGAACAGATCGCACTCGACCTTATTGGTTGGTCCCTTGCATGAGTTATTGGACCAGAAGTTATTTGCACGTAAATACGACCTTACACCAGTAGGGATTTCAGGTATATTCAGTAGTTCACGATGCTTTACATAACAGATACTACTACTACCACCACTACTACATTTTTCACTCTTGCACAGTTTTCAATTTGTTAATTGTAAATGTTGGGCCCGTGGGGTAGGGAGAGGGTATCCAAACGTTGGGGTAGAGAGAGGTCATCCAAACGTTTACTTTCACATATTTTTTCTCCCATAATTGCTTGGTAGTTGTCTACCTCCGGTGGTGGAATTGGTGGTGCTATGGAACAGTCGGCTAGTTGTAACGTCCTGCGCCTCTGTCCTAATATCCCCTTTGTTGAACAATATTTCTTTCTCTAGGTTATTATATTCCTGATATTAACCGAACTTGGCTGTTTGTGTTTCCGACTGCAAACTGATTCTTTTTCTGTATTTCTCAATTTTCATTCAATGGCGGATGTTGTGTACAGTGTGTTCTCTTCTCGCTTTATTGATTCGGATTTCGGAGTCTTCCCGAATTATCTACTCTGTGGCTTTATCTTTTTTGCCACCAGTCAACGACTTAATTCCCCTGTGCAGTTCATTTTACCTTCTTGCTCTACTGACTGTCCCAAATACTTCGACTATAAAATTGGAAACCATTTTTTCCTTCTTTATTGAAATTATCATTCGGTATAAGTATATTTTAATGTTCAATATACAGCCAATGACTTTCCTGCACTTCTCCGAGAATAACTGATGAACTTACTTTTTTCTCTGACCACAATTACCTCGAGTAGACGGTGCAGCTCCCTAACCGTATCTCTGATTTTCTTCAAGATGAACCCAACACATTTTATCTATCTCTCAGCTTCTAATGACATCTCACCTTTTGTTGTTAAAATTTTTCCTCCTCCAACAACCTTCTTAATTCAGTATCTTCAGGTCTTCTAAAGAAGCGACACCTTCTAATGGAGTAGGAGTTTCTATCACTTCTGTACTTTTTTATTATATACCATTCTATAATATATATTTATTTATATCTATGTAATATTATTAAATCACTATATATATTATATATATATAGTATAATATTACTTATACTATATATTACTAATATATCTATATATACTATATCTATATATATATATATATATATATAATATTATAATATTTTACTACTCTATATATACTAATATTGGACATTTATAATAGAGGTTGACTTCCCGTTTACAAATTAGGTATAGGTTATTCGTAAGGTTAAGTTTGGTACGGATAAGGTTAGGTTAGGTTACCCAATATTTAATGTATTCACATATATATATATAAAATAACGATACATTAATTATTGATTTTCGCCTCTGGAGTCAACCTCCTTCATACATCCTATCATCATATATATATATATAATATATATATATATATTACAGTATATATTATATATATTATATACTCCTCCCTATTATAATATATACTCTCTAATATATTATATATTATATAGCGTGTGTGTGCGTTCGTCTCCCGTTAATGTATTGAGTTTATTACATTTTTTACCATTTTAAGTTTTTAATCCCTTATATACAATTTAATTCATAATTTATTAAATTGAGGGGATTTACCGATTTACTCGTATATACAAGTACCATTCCATCGAAAGTAGTTTGCAAAGTCCTATTACTAACTACTAATCAATTCGTTCTTCTTTTCTTCTTCTTCTTCCTTCTTCTTCTTCCTTCTCTTCTTCATTGTTCTTTCTCTTTCTTCTTTTTCTGTCTTCTTTTTTCTTTTTCTTTTCCTTCTTTTCTTTTTCTTTTTTTATTATCTTTTATTGTCGTTCTTATCATTATATTAATTATTCCTTATTCACAGTTTTATTCTTATTATTAGAATTAGTGTTATCAAAATATTATTATTATTATTATTATTATTATTATTATTATGCTAATAAAAATATTTTCTTTTCAGATACTGTAACGTCGTTAGTTATAAGGATCATCCGTATTTAAAATGGAAATTTTTTATTAAAAAGTAAGCATAAATATAGTATTAATAAATAAATAATATATATATGTAACTGAATTTACAGTATACTATAAATCTTTACATTTCATAATATACAATTAAATGTTAATTAATTAATTAACTCTATACCGATAAAATATATATTAATATTCAAATATACATTAGTAATATATAATATATATATAATATACTATATCATTATTATTATAACGAGACAGCGAGAATTTTTTTTCCTTTTCTTTCCTCAGAATAAGTATATGAGAGTGTGTATATATATATTATACATCTATATATATATCTATCTCTTCATATATACTAATATATATATATATATATATATACACCCTCTCTAAACTTAAATTTATCTATTATTATTATATATATATATATAATATATATATTATATTAAACGTGTGTGTGTGTTTGACGTAAACATGATTACATTATTAACATTAACATGGTTAATATTGTTATCCAGAATATACAAATCCCTGACAAAAGGATAATTACAAATATATCAACATATGAAAATAGGATAATAAATTTCTTTTATAAAAGAAAGGCGACAAAGAATACCTGAAATTACTCACAAAATTATATCTAAGTATTTAACCCAGTTACGATTAAGTTACTTGTAGAAATAATAACTAATGGAATAACTAATTACTAATGCCATTAAGCAGATTCGCGAACAATCAAGATTAAGAAGGGGTAATAAAATTACAGTGGCACAGTCATGCTTAGAGTGAGTATACAATGTCAAATGGAATTTCGGGTTTTTCGATCTCTTAATTCTAGGCTAAATAATAGCTTGGGTTAGATTATGACATAGTTTGCTAAATGTGATTTGATTATTCAGGGGCTCTTGCGAAATCTAATACAAACACCTTAAAATACAAATATTGTAAAGGTTATATAACATTAACACCACTTAAATTATATGAAGAGAGAGTAATAAAATATACACAAAATGGAGTTAATGATTTTACCAAATTTATTTATCTATCTTACCGCTGTATTTAGAATGGATATTCTAGTCACTAAAATTGTGGCAGTGCATGGGTTTAAATATATAATTGGAATTGTGCCAGGTTAATAAAGTATATACCGCGAAATTTTGCTATGGCGAAGAACAAAAAAAAAAGTATAAGAAGTCAGTAGATCTTTGTCAATATGCATTGAAAACTAATACTAGATCCAATATTATATTTTACAACTTTGTGGGTCAAAGAAATGTTCAGTTAAACACATAGCCCGACAACAAATAGTGGTCATTAAATTCTATTCTGTTAAGAGGTAATTAATCATTTTGTTGAATATTATGGACAGAAAATGATATCTTTAGATAAAATCATTTCTTGACACTTTAAAATAGATAATATATTTCGGCTTATATATAAATCGAATATCCAATCTACATATATACTCTTTGGAATAAAGTGGGAAATGTTTCAAGGGTTGTGAGACTTTAGAATGGATCTAATGGATCAACGCAAATAAATAAAGATACAAGTATAGCTCGCTTATTCTAATATGTACAGTCTGGAGAAATTAGTTTTTCTTGAGGGGACGAGTTTTCTCTCAAATATTTTTAATCATAAGTAAAAATTCAATGTTTTCGGCACCCATAATGCAAACTATAGTGTTGCATTGATAACGTGACGTGATAGGTAAGCTTATTCTTTTTAATATAGAGTCGCAGACAACCATGTCTTGCATCATGGTTGCAAACATATATTGAATCAAATATAGATATGATAAAGCAAATCTGTCACTTTGGGCAGCTGTAGCATTATAATGCTATACAACTAGTTATGAGACATCAAGAAATATGTAAATACTATATATATAATAATATACTAAATATTCGAAATACACAAACTTAAAGAAAATACTCTCAAGTACATCTCTGTCGCACCCTATCCCCTGAAAAAATACACTTATATTAGAAAGATCAAGATAACATGAGAGGAGTTTATAAGATTGAGCCTAAAAAGAGAATAGTTTAAGATACAATGCAACGAAAAATGAATGATTAAGAAATTACTATAATAAATATTAATTATTAATTATTATAGCCTTTTAAGAAATTATTGATTGAGGAATTTCCTGTTGCAAGAAATGGTCGTTCTCATATTTAAACTAATCTAAACAGTCCCACTCATATATATAAATTAAACAAACAAAAGGCATATTAAATTTACTTCTAATTTGTATAAAAGAGTGGAATTAAAGTATAATTTAATGCAGTTAAGATAAAATTACATAGGTCAAGATAATGTACTCCTTACTCTCGAACGTATGATTATTTATGGTAGAATCCAATTGTATTCAACAGCTGACATATCCACCTATTTCTGATATATGATATATATATAATATATATAATCTTATATATAATAAATCATATAAATAATATTTTACCTTTAGATTTTATGTATTTAATTTATTTAAATTAATCTAAAACTATAATTTTATTTATTAAATCACCTATTATTATTATTTATTAGTTTTATCTATTAGCTAAATTTAAATTATTATATAATAATTAATATATGAGCTTCATTCTAGTAGAAATTTTATTAATATTATATTAAATATTGAATTAAAATCTCATAATATATTATAGATTAGAAAATCAAGAGTCTATAATGCACTAGTTGATTGGTTTAGGGTTTTGGTATTTTTCAATTATAATTTTCATTATTATATAAGAAATGTTTAATTAACTTGTATAGATCAGTATCACTTATTATTATTCACTCTTGATTTTCCTCTCATCACTCTCTCTTGTATTAATATCTCTTTATTATCTTCTTATGTTCATCTCATTTATATATATCTCTTCTTCTCTCTCTTCTTCACCATCTCAATTACACACTCTCTCTCACCTACACTCACCTACAGACACACACACACAAATATCCTCACTCAATCTTCTCTCGTTCTCTCTCTCTAGGTCTATATAATCTTTCCTATTATATAATATCTGATCTCGATTTTGTATACAACCACCTATATATATATAAATTTTACTATATTTATTATTATATAACACTCACATAAAAAGCGTCATTAGTTTAATAGAGGTAGCAGTATATAGTATCTAATAAACTCGATCGTAACTGTTATTTTACAATTATTGTTTATATGTCTTAACATTGAAAATTACTCTCTTCGTTTAGGATTCGTTTTAGAATGTAATCTTTCTATTATCATAAACATGCTTATCTCTGATTTTAGATATAATTAATAATATATAATAACAATTACTATTAATATTCTAAAGACGAAGAAAATTAATATCCCCATGTCTCAAACTGAAAGATCAAGTTTTATTAATGGTATTCGACTGAGTTAGAACCCATACACCTATGTCCCCATGTACGATTTCTGTAGTGATGCTCCCACACTCCTTTGTACCAATATGTATATATATCGTGGCTCTCCACAGGTATTATCAATATTAAACAGAACGTGGTCTTTTCTTGTATATTTTCATACCGCAAAATAAATAAACTATAAATTTGATAGTCACATTATCATGTGATCATGTGATCAGTATAGTTCTTTAAACACATACAGTTCTGTTAACACATCTGGACTATCTGAAGTTAATACTCTAAAAAATATTAACTAAAATTGAGCTGCATATAATGATAATATTATAAACTAAAACATTTCTGAATGAACATAACAACGGGTTTATAATAATACCCCGTCCCAGGAAGTATACTGAAACACTAATAACATAAGCCATTTCAAATTTATTAAAATTATACTCACCACTGGCTTGTAAATGACATACAGGCAAATACTTTAAAAATTACTTTAAACACTTTAAAAAATTGGATTTTACTAAAAATAATATATGGAATCAATAAACTTTATTTCACATATCTATTCAATATAACTCACTACAGTTATAGTTATAGACTACATAGAGGCCATAACTATAGTCAATAAACTCTAAGCCGAGATTAAAATGAAATATCCATCAACTAATTGGTAGTGGGAGTCTATCCGACCCCACTCCCAAATTCAATCTAAGAACCTGAGTTGGCCCTTCCTAGTAAATAAGGTTCATAAATGCTTCTCCAAAGAAATTATAAATCAAAACACATTTTCTTAATTCAGTAACACATGGTAATAAGAGTCTATAGACCGCAAGTGTGTCATGGTAATGTAGATGATTCAACATTATGATAATTTTCTTATCCACCAGAGGGCGTGTTTATTGTAGTACAACATTGCCCAAATCGAGGTCCTGTTTAGTTATTTCATTTTGCCATACATACTCTTTCTTTTATCAACAACATTAGAATGTTATCACAAATGGTTTCCGTGAATTAAGAAGGTTACATTATATCGTCTTCGTCACGATATTATCTACACACTAATAACCTCTTGTTTCAGATAGAATCTGAAATTAGATTTCGTTCACTGTTCTTAATAGAATCCATATATCTTTAGGTGTGTATAACCGTAAATAGATCAATTATTGTTGTGATAGGACGTTACCCAGGACACTGTTACAGTATAATTAAAAATAAATGTTTGAATTATTCAGTTAGATCCATTTGAGCGACCAGTATGTTTCCCATTCTTTGCAGAAGCCTAAAATATTACAAACCTCAAAAAATTTTCATCCACATATGAAATATTAAGATTACATGTACTAAGATTTGATTGAACATCATCAAAGGCTGAATTAATAAAAATCCATAACACACAACAATGAAGAATGAAATGATTTTTGGTTCATTCATCTTATGGTCGTATGGTGCACCTGAGAACACTGTCAGGCATCGGAAGGAAAACATTGCAAGCGCGCGTTTCGCTCACTTATGAGTATATATATTAAATAAATGCTACGACGAATCATTCCCCCAAATTGAAATACGCCAGCAAAAACTTGTGCCAGATTTAGAATTTCGAAAGGAGAGCCAATTGGCAACCTAATCCTGGTAGCTTGGTTGCTTAATAACTCTATTATCACATACCAATACATTTATAACGCGGCTATAATGAGTGAATTACACTCATATTATATAATATATCAAATATAATTATATCCCTATTTCTAGGGCCACAGTTTCGTTTTTCATATTTGGAATATTTAATAACAATTTAAAAGACTAAATGAAGATAAGAAGAGAAAACAGCTTACATAACTGTAATAACGGTATTATTCTGTTTTACTATTAACTTTCTCAAATCCATATGGGGCTAATTTTGGCATTATAGCGGAGAGCCCAAGATAAAGGTGGCCTAAACAAAAGCTTTTCAGGGTAGGCCATCTTTGAGAGAGAGTCACAATAAATTATCCAACATATAACAAAGGCTATACGTCAGATAATGTACTCCACACACTTACCAAAGAAACAATTTCGAGACTATATACGGAGAATCACATATCTAGTTTGTGAGACAATACCCAAGGGTCACAAATATGGGCCTGAATGTCAGTGATTGCTCGGCCATAGAGTTGATAGGACACGTGACACCGCTATTCATACGTCATTTTATATCCTACACACCACAGTCAACTACTCACGGGCTTTATACGACGATAATCAATTGCTCGAGGAGACAGGCAAGCTCAAAATGTTATTAAGAACAACACTCCACTACCGTTAACCTCTGAGTACCTTCTCTACTTTTTTACTTATTCCTTCATACATCAATACATTTGAAACTTAATGCTCCTCAGACGATCCGATCTATATCTTGTTCTCATTTAATATGCACTCACCGCTTCTTTCGCTTAACCAGTCCCCGGATGGTCATAGAGTAAAGAGACTCCGGGGCGCGCTAGAGTATTAAAACCAAAAAGCAAAGTAATATTTTGTTATTAAGTTTTTATTTTTTGTTTTCGAGATTAAGACTTCGATTCCATTCCGCTACTTAAAATCTCCATCACCTCTTCACCCTACACAGACTAGACCATTATTAAAATATGCATTTCTTACCCACTGCTTCCAAAAACACTTGTTTGCAATGAATCCATCTGTGTTGACGAAGCGTGCACACCACAACTTTTCCCAAATTATTCTGCGCGGAATTTTTTTTTCCGATAGTCTAGGATATTTCCCGCGATATCCACCATACACATCCCTAATACCAGCAGAGAAAAGCCCTGGTTCCCTAAGAACTCTTTTTGCGCATTACGCCGCAATTGGATAGTATTTGTGATTTAAGTGTGTATAAAGTTGATCCTTAGCACTAGCGGAGTCCACCAAAACCTTTCACTCTGGGGTAAAGAGGGCCCGTTTAAGGATTTTTATATGGGTTTTTTGGGTTTAACTTTCTTTGGTCTACTATTTCCGTTCCCATCATTGAGTGGCTCCTTTTTGGGTTTTTGACGATTTCCACACACCACACCTTGTTTCACTTTGTAAATCTATATAATTAGTACATATATAAAATTGTGACTCTCGAGATAGGCTAATATATTGAGTAATTATGATCACAATCAGTACCTCAAACCGCACTTGTGCAACTAAACCCTCAGATTATTAATAACTGAATCATTACTATATTGAGATTCCCGATCGCAGGAATATATAGAAAGAGCACAGAGCACATTTCTTGTTTGTTTTTTCAGTATACTACAATTACCCTTGTTTTCTATCATAATCTAATCTGACTGTATTAACCTACAACCGGTAGTCTTCGACCGAACTTTTCTTTCATCCGGCTTAAGAACAAATCCTTTAGAGACTGCTACAGAAAATAACAGCCATTTATAGCCTGATCCATAATAAAAAGACTCGGCTTGGTCTACCTTCTATCCACGCTTGCTTATTATATAAGTCCATTTAGATTTCATTTCTTAAAAAGCAGCTCTATCTTTGCACATCATTTGCACGTATATCAGAATTAGAAAATAGGAATTTTCTTATTTAAAAGTATCATATTGAACAAATACTGGACGATTCTGATAGGAGACTCAGCACCGGACTCACTCTATATAATTATAATGGGGTGATCCTTATATAGAAAGCGCGGGATGCTACTTAGACACACTTAAAGGTCGACCCATGATAATTCCTTCTATTTCCCACGCCTCACAAAATTCACTCTTAAATACCCATTTTAAGTGAGCGTGAAACACTTTTTTCAATTCAAAACGCACACTTGTCAAACAATCGCAACATATCCGCCAGTTGTTTTTGAGCTACCTCAATTTTTTAAACATGTATTATCTTCAATGTTTATCTATTTTTACATGAATTTCCGTTTGTTTATTTTTGTGACTCTCACTATATTACCCAATTAAATATGATTCAGTGATTCAAAGTTTTTTCTTAACCTGGACTGGACTATTTTTTGGCGAGGATATAAAGTTCTCGTCATCATTTCGCTGTTGACGTTATATTTGCGTGGAGACGGTTCTAGATGAGTTTTTTCCAGGGTTCCGGATTATTTAAATTTACAATAGACTCGAGAACGATAGATTCCTCTATTGGACAGAGCCTCTACTATCACACTCATTCCGGAGGAGACGCATAGTAGAGCGCTCAACCAAGACATTCTATATTTCCACGGATCACATATTTGCCACAAATAGATTGAGATAAGATGTTTGATTGGTCGAAATGGCTATTTATATTCCAGCACGCACAGTGCTTCTATTTAGATTTTAAACAATCAACAAACTAGTTTTTATCATTTAGCAAAATAATAGAGGCAAAACAATTTCTAGAGAAGTATATATATATACTCTCCCACATAATAAAAATAATGATATTTAGAACGTACGAATAGCGGATTGTCCCATACACGCAAAATGCATATCACATATTGGATTAACAGATCGAATGTATGAAACGCAGACTAATAATTCCTAAAGATGAGAGTAATAATAAATATTTTACACACCAACCTCATAGTTTACGAATATGATCTTTTTGTTCGTATATGTACAGTTTTTCATAAAACTCCGAGTATGTATAAATTTTATTCTTGTTTCTCTTCTTATAAAAAACATAACAAGTCATAATACGAAACTTAAACAAGATTAATTGAAGGGGGAGAGATTGTGGTGTACCTCTTTACATTCTTAAGAAATTATTAATACTATTCACTAATTAACAGACACTATTACAACCGCTCACTTACTTACTTGTCTTCCTATCTACGGTAACCCACTAAACAAGTAACCATCGAGTATTAATTCCACATACCTGTTTATTGTAACCGCAAAAAGCGGATTTAGATTTCGCTTCCATTTAAGCAATACTACAAAGAGAACTTTTTAACAACAGAAGCCATATCAAAACAACCACATTATTCAAAAACCTAAAGATACTGCAGTTTAAATAAAGACTTGCTAAATATTTCACTCCTGAAAGAGAGATACATAAAATTAATCAACATAACAATGCAATGTGACTTCTTGCAAAACCTAGGCAAAATTTTCATTCAAGACCAAGCAAGGCGCGTAGGCAAATCAAATAAAAGCGATAAAAGAAATAATACTAACATAAACCCTCCTTCTGTAGACTTAAAAAAGGCGCCAAATCACAACGGTCTAGCTATAAGCAGCTAAACTTTTTGCACTCAAATGTCCACAAGATATCAAAACGCGAAAACTCCTATCTAACCAAAATCTTTTACTAAAAAAATTTAAAACACATATAATTTATCTAAATAAATACTAAATAATATACCGTAAGTTTTAATACCGCATCAGGATTACACCTACGTAAAATCTAGCTACTAACGAATTCCATTATTGGTTATTATTATTAATTATTTTTTTAAAATTACA